>APFE031169889.1:105620-139890 GCA_000404065.3 Pinus taeda
TCTAATAATCATATTAATATATTGTAATATTAATACTATTAAATTTAATAACTTTGGATTATTACAATATTAAATATATATTAATATATCATTATATATAATAGCTCTAGATATAGAAGGGAAGGAGAAAGACATAGAGTGATAGGGGTGGAGAGATAGGGGGAGTGCCAAGGGAGAAGATAAACTAAAGGATAGGGAAGAGGAAGAATGAAGAGAGAGATAGGGAGAGTGAGAGAGGTAGAGAAGGCTAAGAAAGGGAGAGGGATACACAAATATGGAGGGGGGAAGAGAGAAGGCAAGAGGGAGGGGGGTAGTGAGAGGATTTTTGGGTATAGAGAGAGAGAGAGAGAGAGAGAGAGAGAGAGAGAGTGATGGGGGAAGATAGAGGAGGTAGGAGAGAGAGGGAGAGAGAGGAAGGATGAGCGAGAGGATTTGAGAGAAAGGAGGAGAGAGGGAGTGATGGATGGATGGAGTTGGAGGGGGGGAGGAGAGAAGATGGAAGACATAGAGAGTAAGAAGTGGAGAGAGAAAGAGAGTGACAAGGGAGAGATGGAGAGAGAGTGTGTATGTTTAGGGGTGAGATAAAGAGACAAATACGGACAGATGGAGAGAAGAGGGGAGAGAAGGAGAGAGGGAGGGATATAGTGACATAGCTGGAGAGAGATAGTTTGTGTGCATGTGTGATGGGGGAAGAGAGAGGTTTGGAGGGAGAAGAGAGAGAGAAAGAGGATTGGAGGGAAAGTAGAGAGAAAGAGAGATGAGGGAAGAGAGAGGGAGGTAGGACAGAAAGGGAGAGAGAGGAAGGATGAGAGAGAGGACGATACTGATGGGGTAAGAGATAGTATTAGAGAGAGAGAGAGAGAGAGAGAGAATGATGGGGGAAGAGAGCGAGGTAGGAGAGAAAGGGAGAGAGAGGACTTGAGAGATAGAGGAGGAGAGAGGGAGAGATAAATGAGGAGATAGGGAGGGATAGAGAGATGGAGTTGGAGGGGGAGAGAGGGAAGGAAGAATAAATACATAGAGAGTGAGAAGTGGAGAGAGAGAGGCAGTGAAATGGGAGAGATGGAGAGAGAGTGTGTATGTTTCCGGGTGAGATAAAGAGACAAAGAAGGAGGTATGGAGAGAATGGGGAGAGAAGGAGAGATAAGGAGAGAGGGAGGGATATAGTAACATAGTTGGATGGTGAACAGAGAGAGAGAGAGAGAGAGAGAGAGAGAGAGAGAGAGAGAGGTTGGAGAGAAAGGGAGAGAGAGGAAGGAAGAGAGAGGATGCGAGAGAGAGAGGAAAAGAGAGATGAAGTTGGAGGGGGAGAAAGTGGGAGGAAAGAAGAAATACATAGAGAGAGAAAGGTGGGGAGAGAGAGGGAGTGATAAGGAAGATGGAGAGAGAGGGAGAGAAGACAACAGGAGGAAAGAGAGAGAAGTGAGGGAGAGGGAGAGAAGGGGAAGAGAGAGAGAGGGAGAGGAGGAGCAAGGAATAGATAGATATATTTGAGAAAGAGAGGGTTTGTTTTGGGGGTGATATAGAGAGATAAAGGGGGATAGAGATATTTACGGAAGGTGAAGAGAGGGAATAAGAGATATATGGAATGAGAAAGGGAGGGATAGAGAGATTGATAAATATTGAGTGAGAGAGAGTGTGCATTTTGGGGTGAGATAGAGAGACAAAGAAGGAGAGATGGATGTGTTAATTTTTTCAACTATGGTTAAATTCCACATCGAACACCTCAAATGATAGAGATGATACTTTCATTAAATTTCTCTCTTCGAGAGGTGAAAAATTGACCTAAAGATCATCCAATTTGGTCAAGCAGAAATTAAGATTTGAATTATTTTATTCACACATGCATTATGGAATGGGTCAGTCCTAACCACATGGGTAACTACTTAGGTCATATTTAAGCCCAAGTGAACCATCAGAAAATCCTATAAATAGAAGCGACCTCAAGCTCATTTCAACACATTGATCAAGCCATCTTTTATTCTTCTCTTTTTTCTTGGTTTGTATAGGTTCGACGGAAAGAGTTCGGGCAAGGGTCAAAAATCATAGTCATAAGCTCCTCTCTGAGGGTTTTTTGATCCCAGACACTGGCATAGAACTAGTCATTTTAGTCCATGGATGATGGCACATAGGCTTATGGGAGCGTCTAGAGAGCCCTAGACGCTAGCACACTAGCTAATGAGAGCGTCTAGGGGTTTGAAGATATATCAGGCAACATTAGTCTCGGATGCTCGCACAAGGTGGTCTTGAGAGTGTCCTAGATGCACATGCAATAAATATAAGGGAGTTTCCAAGGGTTCTTGGTCTATTTCACACTAGACACACACACAAAGTCTTCCTAAGAGCATCTGAGTAGTCACTGATGCCCTCACATAGCGTCCAAGAGAGCATCTAGGGAGTTTCAGATGCACACAGATAATTTTGTTAATAGTTCCTAGGGTTTTGATCTTGGGTTTATCAGTTGGCTTCAGTTATCTTTAATGATCTAGTAGATCTAGGTTTATCTTTATTGTTATATATATCTATAGATTTGTAGATCTGATTTGTAAATATCTGCTACAAAATTATGTGTTGGGCTCATTGTACTCTTTGTTGAAAACTTTTTATGATGATCTATTAAAGAAGAATATTTGGAATGGTTTCCCCCTTATGAGGGTTTCGCCTAGTCTTGGCCCAATCTGATGTCTCTTATGTTTTTTTTGTTGTCTTCTTTGTGACTATATATATTGTTCTTTCTTCAGTTACATTTATGACGAGTTATACTGCTAATAATTGGATGCATTGTTAAGGAATAAGTAAATTGGGCTAAAGTAACTAATATGGCATAGAACAATCATAAAATTTCACATGGTATCAAAGATGAGGTTAAGGATAAGCCCAAAAATAGATAAGCATTGAAGACCTTATCTTCAAAAAGTAGATTGTCTAGTCAAGGTCAAGGTGTCGTCCTTTACCTTCAAGAAGCATGAAAATTTAGGTGATGCATTAAACTTTGTTGCATGGAACATCAAATTGCAGATCATAGATGACAACAATGATGTGCTGGAATACAATCAAGGAAGGCTGGCCAAGCCTCCAAAAAAATTTTTTACTTCCCTCAAGAGAAGGTACAAGAAAGTGAGTCCAAAGCAAAGAAAATTATAGCTGATGGTTTACAAGATCAGTTACTTGCATATGTTTGGAATTTAATAAAGTCTAGAGATATGTATGACTAGATAGCCGACATGTATGAATTCAACAATGTGAATGAGATCATCAACTTGAAATATCAAGTCAAGGAAACCAATATTAACAAAGGAGAAGTTGTTCAGTCCTACATCATGAGGATATCTCACCTTAGATATCAATTGTAGAGAGTTGGAGAAAATGTGCCTGACAGGTAGCTAGTATTGTGACTCTTAGAGGTTTCATTTGATGAAATTATTGGGAAGCTTACTCAAGATCAAGAATCATGGATGATAGCAAGAGGAAGGATTCAAATGCATGAAGAGGGAGAGCCCGCTGCATATATTTCTGATGACAAAAGGAAGAAGGAAAAAGGAGGTCCATAAGGGAAGCCTTCTACTCAAAACACAAAAGGCAGGAATGACATATCAGTATCTCATATTGAATGCTTCAAATGCCGCAAGAAAGGTCATTATGCTCGTGACTATATTGAGAAGAGAAAGAGGCCACGTTATAACACTAGAAGTTACAACAATAACAAAAGAGTAAAAGACAATCAAAGGAATAACCATGATAGAAGATATGAAAGATTAAGAAGTGACCCCTCAAGAGACTGCAAAGAAGATCACCCTCCTAAAAATAATTCAAGGTATCCTAGGTATGAAAGTAATGTTGTAAATAAATCTAAATGCATTCTTTTCTTTTCTCTTACTAGTTCTTCTCCACTGGATTCATTTGATAGTTTGTTGGTTGATAGTCGGGCCACTCATCATTTCTCTAGATACAAGGAAGTCCTCTCTAATCTGGTAGAGAGGGAGACTGAGTTGAAGATCATTCTTGGAGAAAACTCCACCCCTCCCGTGAAAGGCTTTGGGTCCATCAAATTTTAGCTGAATTCTAGGGAATTAATTATGCTACATGATGTTATGTACGTAGCAGGATTAATGAATAATTTGGTATCTATATGTACATTGGAAGATAAAGGGATGAGGGTTGCCTTCATCAAAGGAATTTTTTTGAATTTTCCTGTTGATTCACTTATGAGAGATGAGTTCACATTAGGATCGCGATTTGAAGGACTCTATAGAGACACTGGAAGACTTCTTCTATCATTGGTTCACAATACCAATCATCTAAGTGAGTTATGGAACCATAATTTGGCTCATCTACACTATGATGCACTTTCGAAGTAGAAGAAATTCATCTTAAGTATTCCTGATGTTCAAGCTCATCATAATGGTGTTTGTCTAGGTTGTGCGAGTGGAAAGAAAACAAGGGGACCATTTCCCTCTAGTAAGAATAAGACAAATGACATTCTCCATCTCATTCATTGTGATATATGAGGTTTGATACCTGTAAATTCTGTTAGTGGTCATATATACTACATCACCTTTATTGATGACTTCTCCAGAAAGACATAGATATGATACCTTAATCACAAGGATGAAGCCTTTGAAATATTCAAGAAATTCAAATCCTTCATCAAAAATGAATCAGGAAAGAGAATCAAGTCTTCAAGTCTGACAATGGAGGGGAATACATGCCAAAATAATTCATAGCATTTTTTAAGAAAGAAGGGATCAAGAAGGAAATTATTGTGCCATATACTCCTGAACAACATGGTTTTGGCTGAAAGGAAGAACAGGTCTATAGTAGAAGTTTCCCATGTCATGCTCCATGATCAAAAGTTGCCAAAGTTTCTTCGGACAAAAGCTACATCTACTTTTGTATATGTTCAAAATAGGGTGCCTCATCAAGCATTAGAAAATAAGATCACAAAAGAAATATTCACAGGTATCAAGCTTGATATTAGCCATCTTTATGTATTTGGATGCCCTGTATATTTTCATGTTCTGAAGGACGAAAGGAACAAATTGCAATCTAAAGGAAGAAAAGGTAAGTTTGTGGGTTATTGTGAAAATTCTAAAGCATATAGAAGATATATTCCTGGTCATAGGAAGGTCGAAATTAGTAGGGATGTAACATTCGATGAAGATGTAGCTCTTGTAAAAGCAAGAGAACTTCCTCTTCTTCCTCCTCCCAAGTAAGAGAATGATGACTCGGATATTGTAGATGGTCCTTCAATACATGAGTCTGATATTTATGATGATTACACAGAGCCTATGGATCCATTAGATCCTCCTCCAAGTGATCCTCCTACTAAGAAGAGGCCACTTTGTCTCTGCGATACTTTATAGAATTCTTAAAGAAATGTTCCCATTCATAGATCATTCGGAGAAAGAAAGAAACCATGAAGGTATTGGGGAAATTTTGCAGCCATGATCACTACAATTCAAGCTTAACCGTCCTCATTTGAAGAAGCAGTAAAATAATAAGTTTGGGAAGATGCTATGTCTAAGGAATATGAATCGATTTTGAAAAATGATGTATGGGATGTTGTACCTAGAATGTATGGGAAGTCTATTGTGACTTCAAAGTGGCTATTCAAGATCAAACCTGGAATTTATGGAAGCATTGGTAGATACAAAGAAAGGTTCGTAGCTCAGGGATTCTACCAAACAGAGGGAGAACATTATGATGACATATTTTCTCCAGTGGCTCGATATATAACCATTCATTCTATAGTTTCTCTTGATGTAAGTTAGCATTGAACTCTTCATCAAATGGATGTGGAGACCACATTACTTCATGGCATATTAGAGGAAGAAGTATATGTTGAATAACCACAGGGATTTGGAGTGGAAGATCGGAGAATACATGTTTTCATTCTAAAGAAGGAATTATATGGGTTTAATCAACCTCCATGAGCTTGGTATTCTCACATTGATAGCTACTTAGTGAAGCTCGGATTCACAAGAAGCAATGTCGATCCCAACCTCTACTTCGAGGTAGTTCAAGGTATTCCATTGATTTTGGTATTATATGTTGATGATCTATTCTTCACAAGTAGTGAGCATATTATGATCGAGTGTAAGAGGAATCTATCCTCTGAATTTGAGATGAAAGAGCTTGGTATTATGCACTACATTGTAGGCCTTGAGGTGTGGCAAAGGCTTGGTAAGATTTTCCTTTCATAAGGAAAATACAATGTGAAGCTGCTGGAAATATTTGGAATGAATGAATGAAAATCCATGGCTACACCAATGGAAATGAACTTCAAGAAGTTATGTGGAGAAGCTGCAGGACCAGACTTGAAAAATACATCCAAGTATAGACAACTGATTGGGGCTCTGATGTCCCATGTGAACACCCGTCCAGACATATGCTATGCAGTAAACACATTGAGTCAATTCATGACTGAGCCCCTCTACACACATTACATAGCTGCCAAACACATATTAAAATTTTTTCATGGGTCGATCACACTTGGCCTAAGATATTCTATGGGAGATGTTCAACTTCATGGATACACTAAAGTTGACTGGGTCAAAGATGTTATTAATAGAAAGAGTACATATGGATGTTGTTTTAGCCTTAGATGTGCCATGATATCCTCAATGAGCAGGAAACAAAAGTATGTAGCATTGAGAACTACCTTAGCATAGTAAATTTCCACTAGCATGGCTATATGTGAAGTAGTTTGGATGAGAAATCTCTTTGGAGAGCTATTTGAGCAAGTCCTAGACACTACAATGATAAAATGTGAGAACAAGAAAGGGATTTGTTTGGCAGGAAATCTCGTGTTCCACGACAAGTCTAAGCATATTGAGATTCGATATCACTTTACTCAAGACATGGTGTAGAGAGGAGCTGTCAAGCTCCATCACATATCGACAAATGAACAGATTGCAAATATTCTCACTAAGACATTACCAAAGGGAAATCTCTTGGTCTTCAAAGAGCATCTTGGACTAATGGATGTGGCCCCTCTGGATAAGGCGGAGTGTTGATCGAGGACACTAAGTGAACTCTTCGTACCCTGTTTGAGCTCCTAGGGTTGAGGGATCTCTAAACAATAATGTACTCCCCTATCTATTACCCACAAGGTTGAAGAATGTTGCTCCCCTGCCTTTATAGGGTTGTAGAATGTTGTTCCCCTGTATGGTCTTTGCAGAGTATACCCTAATTGGCATCATACCCACAAGTAGGTCATGTTGGGAATACCACTCCTTGTTTAGCCAATGAGTAGTTGGGGTGTACAACCAAAGGAAATTATGATGTAGGTGTTCTACCACATGAATACTGAGAGTCATTAATGGGAATATTGGTATGAAATAGGATTGGGTTGAGATTTACTCCTCTTTTGTGATTATGGGTTGAGGATGAGCTCCCGATGAGATTCCAAGGTCAAAGATGTGCTCCCCTATATGATGAGTTATCTTATTGCTCGGTATGGGTGGAAGTTATTTCTCCCTTATTCTTCTTCTTTTAGATCCATGAAAGTTTCAACAAATAGAGTTGAGAAAAGATAGTCAAAGCATTATGACAACATGACAAGATGATGTGAAGATCAACTGACATATATTGGCTAGTGGAGTTCTTCATAGTTGAGAGGGAGTATTATTTTTTGCAACTAGGCTGAAATTTCACATTGGACGGCTCATATGATAGAGATGATGCTTGCATTAAATTCCTATTTTTCAGAGGATGAAAATCAACCTAAACATCACCCAATTTGGTCAAGTAGAATTTAAATTTTTAATTATTTTATTCATACATGCATTATGGAATGGGTTGGCCCTAACCACATGGGTAACTACTTAGGTCGGCTTTAGCCACAAGTGAACCCTCATAAAATCCTATAAATAGAAGTGACATCAATCTCTTTTCAACACATTGATCAATCCATCTTCTATTTTTCTAGTTTTTCTTGGTTTGCCAACATTCGACCTAAAGAGTTTGTGCAAGGGTCCAATATCATAGGCGTAAGGTTTTCTTCGACTTAGGGTTTTCTTATCCCCAAACCTTGGCACAAAACTAGACATTTTCATCCCTTAAAGTTGGCACACAGGCTTATGGGAGCATCCAAAGAGCCCTACACACTGACACACAAACTTATGAGAGCATCCAAGGGTTCAAAGATAGATTGGGTTGCATTAGTGCCTAGACGCTGACATAGAGTGGTTGTGAGAGCGTACACGCCATATCGGATTCATGCATAGTAACGGTAACGGAGCATCCAAGGGTGGTTTTGTCTGTTTCACCCCAGACGCATGCACGAGTCTTCTTGAGAGTGTCTGAGTAGTCACAGACAGCCTCACATAATCTCTAAGAAAGCGTTTAGGGATTTTTGGATGTTGTTAGTGTCGATATCTTCATCACTCCATCAGTGATCAAATTGCTCTTTTGCATGCATGTTAAGTTTCCCATCCAATCAGCTGCATTCCATTAGGTCATGGATCAACTGATGGTTGTGGTTCATGTCAATTTCCCTCATGATAATTGCCTGTTGGCCTATTTTCACATGTTTTAGGTCATTTACTATCATTTTGTGTCATTTCATTTACAAAAGTCAGTTTTAGGGTTTTAGTCTCACTAGGTCTATGGTTTGTCATCATAGTCATCCAAAACTGAATAAAAGGTCAGCAGGCACATGAGGAGGATAAATAAACTCATAAAATCATCAATTTTACTTATGTTAGGGTCACTAAATTTGTTTTGGCTCAAAACTCTGTTTTGAGGTGAAAACTGGTTTTTTCCATTTCATGTACAAATTTCATATAATTTCAATGTTTCTATATGTAATATGTATTCAAATCTATTCTTGGTAACCTAGTGACAAGATCCACCCCTGCCATGCAAGAAATCAATGTAAAAGTCCACCTACAAAAGGAAAAAGTTAGAAATAATGTGAAACAGGGCATTTGTGAAAAAGCTAGCACAACATTAGAAAAGTGGGTTTGGTTGATGAAAAAATTAAAAGCAAGGGGATATAAAAGTCATCTATGTGTTTGAAGTCTTAATTGTTGCAAGTGAATGAGCTAAAGGCAAAAAATCGTGTTTTTGGAGGAAAGAGGCAACAAATGAGCAAAAGGCCTGAAATTTTACTGACACTGTGCACCTGGGCATTGGCACTGTGCACCTGGTGCAGGTTTTACATTGGAAATTGTTCAGGTGTTGCACATACAAAGTGCGTTGTGCACCTGAGAGGCAGTTTTGTGCACCTGCCTGTCGAGCATAGAACAATTTCCATCACCTTCCTTTGCTTCAAACTCCTTAATTCACCACTCAACAAGTGAAACTTCTCATCTTATCTAACAAGGAGTTTTTCATTAGTTGTGGTGATTTGTATGTCTAAAAAACTAAACCCTAGCTACCTCCAAATTGTCTCATAAGATTTGCAAAGGGTATTTTTTTCTATTGTTTCTATTCCCTTAAGTTATTTCCCTACATCCCATTCCCTTAAAATAAATTTCCTGGAATCCCTTTCCTTTTCCCTTTCCCAAAATCATTAGCACTTACTTCCCAAACCCCACTACCATTTACCAAACCCTAACCCTATACTCTATTCCCAAACCCTACCTCCCACTTCCTATCCTTTCACTTCATTCATTTCATTATCAAAACCTTCATCAACATTCATAATACCAGTCATTTCCCTCATTCCCCAAAAGAAATGAGCAGTCACTTCCAATATACATTATTCATCCTCATACTTTAAAATCTCTTCATACTCATCAGTTTTCACTCCAAATTCATAATCATGGAGACAAATTCAGACTATGAGAGGGAAGAGAAAACTTTCAGTGATTCTTCCTGAGAAGCTAATGTACCAAGAAAACCACATAAAGGAGGGAAAATCATCTAGGAGGAGCCCACCACTCTCACAGAATTACTTTCTTGCCCTCTTGTTATAACTTGCTTTAAACACCAGTCCTATTATGAGTTTTGTGAAATGGTAGAGAGGGTGAAATATCATCATGAGCTTGCTAGGTTGTTTGTTCTTCATCTTCACAATGGCCAGGTGAACCTTGCTAGTGTCTCTTTCACCTTGACACCTGAGACCATTGCAACATCAACAAACATCCCTAATGTAGGTGAACAATGGAATAAGGGGTAGCATGTGGGAAAAGAGAATTATGAGACTTACATTAAGGCTGGTTATCACAGGAAAATTAGAAGGGTTTTTCCTTTCAAATACATGCAGAACACTTATGCTCCTCTGATGAAACCCATCATCAAGTATTTTACCTCTGAAGAGAGGTTTTCCCGTCTATATACATACCATGTCAGATTGTTAATGCAATTCACAAAAGTGAGGATGATGAACTCCCCATATTTTATATGCAGGAATATTGAGAAGATGGCTCTATATGTGCAAAGGAAACCTTTTCCTCAGCAGTTCAATAGCATTTACCACTTCTCACTGATTATAATTGTTGTCTTGCATCAGCTAAGCTTGTTGAACATACAATGGGATACCTTCATTGCACATGAGATTTTCAAAGGCCCTCACATGATTCCATCGGTGCTTCAAGAGGAAGGAGGACCTTCAAGACAGCCAAATGTTCATGAGACTGAAACTACAAGTGTGCCAGTGTTTGTCATCTATGTGAGAGGCACTAGGAGGCTTTTTATTGCTGCCAAGTGAGTATTATCTCCACCAGAGGTGGAAGGAGTCTCGTTTTCTTCATCAGACCACAGACAGATGCTATCTTCACTGGGGGTGAAAGGGGCTTTGCCTTCTTCTCCAGCTAAATAGGTATAGGAAAGAGACAACGGAAAGAAACAAATGCATGTGGAGGGCCCTACTGAAGGGAAAGACAATGTGTTTGTCTTGGTTGAGGAGGATGACATTGATTTGGGTTCTCAAAGCTCAAGACTCAAAGACATGATTATCAAAGAGAACGAGGTTGAAATACAAACCTTATCTCTTGATATTGAGAGGGCCAAGTGTATTATCAGTTTTCTTGAGTAAGAGAACAAGCAACTGGAAGATAAGCAAGCTATTATGGAGTTGCAAACAATTAGAGAAAATAGGCAAGCGACAAAGAGAAGAAAAATCGAAATGACATCGTTGGAGCAAGAAATTGAGGCTGACCGGGAATCATGGTTAGAGAGGGAAAACATTCATCTAGAGAAATTTCTTGAGAAAGCCAACAAAGAGAAGAAAATGCTGTGTCATATGGCCTATCACTACCTAACCCATAACAAAATTTGCAAAACAAGGGTGAAAGGGTTAAAGGCCAAGCCAAAAAGAGCTTTGAGAAGAAACAAAGAGAAAGATAAGCTCAAAATCTTGGTTGAAGCATCATTGGCCCAGCAAAGCACATAAAGAGGATCACTCATGCCAAATTTCAAGAAACTTGGAGCATTTTTTATCATTTTTGAAATTTTTGAATCAAAAAATAGGTTCTTTTAGCAGGTGTGCAGCGCCACTGTCACTGCGCTTTTGATGGGGGTCTCCATTTGCAAGAAGGTTTGTATTTTTGGAATTAGCATGAAAAAATATGCATGCTCAAAAATGGCTGAGATTTTTGGACAAGTTCCGGGTCTCCAAAAGGGCAAAGAACACCCAAAAAGTGCCCTCTTTGCCACTTTTTTTGCCACATAGGAAGCAGTGCTGGGTGATTCCATTTTTGGAGGGGTAAATGGACTCTACTCCAAAAATTCAAGTTGTTCTAGAAGGTAGACTCGCCAAGCTTTACAATGAGCTATTCTGCACCTGATTTGGAGTTCAAGAGGCCTTCCAAAAGTGGCCTTGAAAAAGAACTCCGCATAGGAGGAATTTTGCGAGTTTTGCCTGTTTGTCTAGAATTTCGCCCAGTTTGACTATCAGTTGACTTTTTCTTTTCGCCTTGGTAAATTTGTAATAGTAAATCATGTAAGATGATGTAAATTTGATGAATAATGACTTGTAACGGTAAATACATTAGTTAGAGGTAGTTTGAGGTTGAATGAATCAATTTCCATAATTTTAGAGGCAAGTTGTTCCACTACCTATTTGGTAGTTCCTAGTTTAGATGTTGTTGAAATAGCTCCTTGACTCATGGATTCGGCCCCTAATGTCTAGCATAGGTGGTTTGATGCCTATATCTTGTACTTTCTTAGTCATTTTTCAAGGTTGGACTCTTGTGGATGCATTGAGCATTATTGTAAATCACTTTTGTAGTTTGGCAAGGAAATGAACCAGGGTTTTGCAACATTTTGTGGGATTCTTGTGGTAATGTGTCTTGGCATTGTTTCTTTCTCTATCATTTAGTTTCTCTTATGTGCATATGTTCCAGAATCTATTTCTTTCTTCATAACTAAATGAATCGAGAGAATTAGGTAGAATCCATTGATATTCAGTTCTCTTCCTTGAGGATACATTTAGTTTTTAATGTTTTCTGTTGTTTGAAGAGGACTCATGAACCATGCATCCCCTCTCAAACTCCTCACTAGTCTTTAGACTCACCATCACATTCAATTCAGAGTGTCAAAACACTTGCATACCTCACCCCACAAAAACCTCTACAAATCTGAGTTGATTTCCTGGACCCAAAGCTGCCTTTCTCATTTGATCCAACAACCAACCATTAAAATCAAACAAAATCCTCTGAGCAAATATACCTAGCCTAAAATCAGCATTAATTTTCAGTCATCTCATGCCCTAGTTGTCATATTCTAATTGGGATTGACAAGGAGAGAGCCCTCTCCCGACCTAGTAGGGCTAGCTACCAGGTTAAGCATGGTTTGATGTTACCCTAGACCTGCCTTTTTTTAGCGTGAGGTAAGAGACGTCCGCAGGCAATTTTTGTGAGAGCGTCAAGCGTTTTGATCTTGAGTTTATTAGTTGGCTTCAATGAGCTAGTAGATCTGGGTTTATCTTTAATGTTATATAGATCTGTAGATCTAATTTGTAAATATTTGCTGCAAACTTATGTATTAGGCTCATTGTACTCCCTGCTAAAAAAACATTTATGACAATCTACTAAAGAAGAATATTTGGAAGGGGTTTTCCCCTTATGGATTTTTTCCCTGGTCTTGGAACAAACTGTTGTCTCTTATGGTTGTGCTTTTGTCTTTTTTATCACTATATATATTGTTATTTATCCAATTACATTTATGATTGGTTATACTACTAATAATTGGATGCATTGTTAACGAAGAAGTAGATTGGGCTAAAGTAACTGATACAACATAGAACAATATTAAAATTTAACATGAGGGAGATATAGATCTAGATAAAAGGGGGAGAGAGGGAAGAATTTTTCTTGCACTAGATGCATTGATTTCAGAGTAGATGACGACTTCTAATTTGTTTGATTGCTTGCACTAGATACATTTATTTTAGTGTAGATGTTGATTTCTAATAATATTTGATTTATTGCACTAGATGCATTTATTTCAATGTAGATGATTTCTAATCCTATTTGATTGTTTACAATAAATGCATAGATTTCAGTGTAGATGGTGATTTCTAATCCTATTTGATTGTTTGCACTAGATGCATTGTTTAATGTAGATGTTGATTTCTAATTATATTTGATTTCTTACACTAGATGCATTGAATTAATGTAGATGTTGATTTCTAATTATATTTGATTGATTTCACTAGATGCATTGATTTCAATGTAAACTGTTTCTAATCCTATTTTATTGCTTGGACTAAATGCATTAATTTCAGTGTAGATGTTGGTTTCTAATCCTATTTGCTTACTTCCACTAGATGCATTGATTTGAGTGTAGATGTTGATTTCTTATCATATTTCTTTTATAATCTTATTTGATTGCTTGCATTAGATGTATTGGTTTCAGTGTAGATGATTATTTCTGATTTTATGTAATTGGATGTATGATGGTACATTAATTTTAAAGTGATTAGATTAATAATATGCATTGATTTCAATGTAAGAAAAAAGCATTATTGGTATTGTACATTGATTTTTGTGTTATAGTAATTCAATTTATCAGTATTTGGGAGCGAGACAAACAAGGTATGATGTTTATTACGACAACTCGAGCTAAATATTTAAATGGTTTACGATTTCAACTATCTTTTTCATATAATCGACATGGAAATATGACAAAACTAACAAGGGTGAGAATAAGAATAGTAGAACAAAATAGTTTGAGATTGATGACAGTGAAGACTATTTGTAATTGACTACATTCTTATTATTCACATTTTCTATCATTCAACACTATTACATTGTCACTTTGCATTCAAAATTTTTATTTCATAATTTTTATTTATTTTTGTTAAGCTTGGTAGGTCCATTCAATTTTCTATTATATAGTAAGGAAGTTTACACCTCACAGATTAACCAGGTGGCCTAAACTTGCCCCGAGGGGAAACCAAGTCTATTGGCCACCGGTCAACGTTATAAGCCATCCAAAAACATAATTGTTTTAGTATTTCTAGATAGGCTAGTTAGTTTTTTCAGTCTTTCTATCTCATGTCTAGATACTACATAACTATAAAAACTAACATATACAACATGAAAATTAAAAGCTAATGACACTAACCAAAATTATGCATGGGGAAGTCTAGTCCTTCTGTTCCTCAAAGGTAGATGCGATGGGAGCAAGGTATTTAGTAGTAGCCCCTGCCATAAGAATACATCTCGAGAATGCAAGAGATGTGGTGGCCAATCTTGTCCATCCTGACATTATATTTTTGTAGTTGGAAAATAATTTTTTTCATGTCTTTCTTGTAATTCGGTAGTCCCTGGACTGTCACCACCATCCCTAGAGAAATTTGCTCCATCGCCTTACCAAGTAGGCTCTTCATTAAGTAATATAGGTAAAGTGTTTGTCTAAACTGTGTGGTTCTCCCTTAAGTATTCCCTGGATCTGGAACAAGCATCCTCCAATTGTCCAACTCTTCCTCAGTCTCACTTTCATGCTTTACCTCCTCTTCCCAATCTTCAAGCAACTTCTGAATGCCCGCATCCATCCTATCATGGTACGTCGTTGTTGCTTTAGCGATGAGGTGATCTATAGATTTATGACCCCTACAAGCTTCGGACATGCTCAGCCCCTTGTCTGTCTAGGGGGCTGGGCCTCTCCTCCCAAGCCCGTGTCCTCTTGGTGCTCAAGCAATGACCTGTTTGGAAGAGCCCTAACAAAACCTCGAAGAAGTTAGATTTGTCAAACTTTTCTTA
Source organism: Pinus taeda (assembly GCA_000404065.3). Taxonomy (NCBI): domain Eukaryota; kingdom Viridiplantae; phylum Streptophyta; class Pinopsida; order Pinales; family Pinaceae; genus Pinus; species Pinus taeda. The sequence continues at coordinate 120,776 of APFE031169889.1, forward strand.
ACACACCACCTTATCCAAACATGAATTTCCTCTCCTACATACTTCTTCGCGTGTGTGCAGGGGTATCCCAAAGCCCGTAGATACGAGAGGGAGGGGGGTCTCAGACTCTTACACCAAGGCTCACCATTATACGCATCCTCCTTACTATGGATTATATGTTGGTCATCCCTCTGCATCTCAAGCTGAGCCCGCATGCCCTTCCTTAGTCTGGCAAGATGCTTGCAATGATTCCATCTTCTTGCACCCTCGACTCGTAGAGAGATGTCTTGGCCTCGCTTATCCCTCCAGTAATTTTTCCACACAGGGTTCCTGGCTTTGCCTTCAATGCCATATGGGTTCCAAATCCCATTGGCTTCTCTGCAAACCACTGCAACAGTTGTAGCCCCATCCCCCTGCCCTCAGCTCTTCCCTACCTCTCTCTACATCTCCCAGCCCCCCTGTATTTGCAGTGCCTCTATCTCATGACCTCTTGGCTTTAAAAACTAAGCATAGACCTGCATATCCCCGCAGCGTACTTTTGAACCATTGGCCCCCCTTGCAACCATGGTTTCAATCTAATTGGGAGAAAATATATATGCAAAAACCAAGCCATGGCATTCAATGTCCACCCGTAACAATTTATTCCCCATTCTGTCGGACACTTTCCCCTCCCTTCCGCCTAGCAAAACCCTAACCAGAACATAGATTCAATACTGAGGTAGGGCCAAATTACATACTTGCATCTAGTTGTCTATCTGCGACCAAGGTTCCTCCCTTGTCATCAACCTTCCCTATCTCTGTATCACCACCCTTCTCCAGAACCTTTCTCACATGCCCTGGATGTCGAATGGCCTTGCCTACTCCACCACCCTACCTTAACCCCATCCCTGCCACCTTGCCCGTTTACCAAACATGCATTCATTCTGAAGGACACCGCACTCCCTACCTTGAGCATGTGGGGTGTGACGCTGATTATGGCCCGAGTACTACACATCTACACCCAACCTAACCTAACTGACAATGACCCGCATCTCGATCGAGGGTTATTTCATCATTTTTCATTATTAAAGTTATTAACAATATTGATCATCTCAACAAACTAAGGTAACTAAGAAAAATTAAAATTAAAATGACCGGATTAATATGAGACATATTTAGCGTATTTAAAATGATTATATTAATATTAGATGCATTTACATATTAGATTCTCTTTGGCCTCACATAACTGAAACTAGCCTAGATCCATCTTAACTCTAGATCTGTCAAATACCGAGAGGGATCAAATCTCTCGATGTGCAAACCTTTCCTCAAGTTTTGAACTCAAAAAATAAAATTACACCACAAGAGATTGATCCCTCTTGACGCTTGATAAATCGATCCAAAATTAAAATAAATCTACGCTCATTTTAAGAGATTTTGACATTATAATATTATAATTCAATCACTTTATACAAACTTAACCACTAAACAACTTTTAATAATTATATATTCGTTATCATTTTCAATCCACCTATAAAAGATATTAACACCCATTTTAAAAAATAAATACCACATCCACATGTATCATAACATAAGTAATCCACATGTATCATAACATAAGTTAAGTTGTGAATTCAAGGCGATCAATCCAATCAATAATACCAAGTGGGGCGACAAACTTTCCCTCCACGACACTCTAACTAGACGATGATGCTCCCCTACCCTATTTTCCTATTTCGTTGTAGTTTCAAGAGCTTTGTGGTGGGAAAAATCTCATCAACTCCTTATCGTGGAAGCATATCACATCCTGACCCGCTGGACTGCTCCCAAGAATTTCTTGAAATCTTGCATGTATATCACATGTATTGGAGGGGAAGCTTATCCGCACCAAACTAATTCTAATTTATCTATGTACCAAATTAATATTACCACCACGTTGATGGTATCTTTTAGTGCACACCATCCAATCTTGCGTAATGTTTTATTTCCATCTGGGTCAGATTCTATTTGCCTGTATTAATGAATTGTTTATGTCCATTTAATAGTCTGCAAGAACAAGTGCTTTATATCATATGTTCGATGTAACATGGTAGTATGTTTTATTTTTATTTTTAATATATAAAATAAATATTTTCAATAATTTTAATGGTATTGAATTTCACAACCCACAATTTTTTATCTAATTTAAAAAAATATTTATTTATACTATAAAAATTAAATTACACTGTGTAAAATTAGTTTATTAGTTAAAATAATTAAATTACTTAAAATAAAATTATTTATTTTTAAATTATTTTATAAATAATTAATAAAAATCTTAATTTTATTGTTTGAATTATATTTTTTATTAACATTGTGAAAATTTCATAACTCAAATTTATTATTTTAACAATTTTTTACTTAATTCTAAACAAATTAAATCAAAAAATTTAAGAATAAAACCCATATGTGTTTGTATAAATATAGGTTGCTTTAATGTTTGTTTTCATAAATATTGCTTTTGATTATTAAATGATTAAAGTCAATTTGTATAAATATTGGATATATCTTTTACACAAACGTTGGCCTCAAACACGTCCGCCTGTCCTCGCCCAAACACGACGCTTGACTTGTTACAGGTTCCATGACGGAAAACGTGATTTCGAGAGATGCCACAACTACAAGCAAAACCTATGAATATATTAAGCAAAACCTATAAATATATCAGAAAAAGTTGCATTAGATGTTACAACATATAAATATATTAAGCAAAACCTATAAACGATTATCAGAAGAAGTCCCGGGAGATGTTACTGCATGTACGCGAAATCTATAAAAGATAAGAACTGTGGAGATGCCACCTAGATGAAGCTTCAACTTTTTCCTCTTGTTAGTAGCTACCATGATTGGATTAAAAATTCAAATAATGAAAACCTCTACCGTTACACACAATCATTGATAATGCCACTTGTCCTGTCGTATATTCGGTCTTCGTTAGCAGAAACACAAAGCAGTAATGCATCCAGTGTCGAGTGCTGTAACTCGTCGCTTTGTTAGTTAGATATATTTTTCAGGGTTTGCAAGCGTTGTAAATATGTCCTTGCAACCAGTATGTGCATTCAGGGTTGTTTTTCTAAGCTCATTTATATATAAACCCATTTTCTCTTCAATTTGATGATTATCATACTGAATTTATTCCCAAATTACAGCTCGCCCTATATTAAATTCAAATTATTTTCGTTCTTTGGACAGGAATGTGGTTTCTGCACTGCCATTTAGACAATCATTTAGCGTGGACATTGAATATGGTGTTCGTGGTGAAGAACGGTCGCGGTCCTTTGGCAACATTGAAGCCTCCCCCGCATACTTTCCCAAGTGCTAGAGAGAAGAAAATATCAAGAACCATATCAGAATCTGAAGACATTGAGCGATCGGTATTGATTTAAAATCTACAGCCATTAGCAGTAGTTAGAATAAGCGATGTAAAATGGAAGGCTATTAGAGGCGGAGTTAAAATAATCGTCAGAAAGGAAGGTAAACTGTGTTTTTCTATTAGCGAGATTGCTAACGGCACATATAAAGGTTAGGGTTGTCATTTGGGATTATTGTCGCATGAGCTTTACTCCGGATAACCTGACTGTCGATTATCCTAAGGGTTGACTGTCCTTTCAGCCTCAGTAGTCTTCTTATTTATGGGCTTAATCATCAACTTCCAAACTAGTAAGGATTGGTCTACTTTGTTGGTAAATCAATCTGGTCTGCTTTGTTGGTACATGGCAAAGATTTAGTGGCCCATGGGGTAGTATATCATTATAACAATGTTGTTCAATGGACCCTATCTATTCATGTGCCAAGTTTTGTTATTTCTAGGCCCAACGGGTTCGACCCCTAACCTCTGACCAAGTTAGGATGAGTGCCCTTCGTTGGTACATCATCATGCTTGACCTGGGAGTCCCAGGAGTCCTCACCCCAACTAAGTTATATATATATATATATCTATATATCTATATATATATAATATATATATAACATAGCAATATATCAATGTAACAACATCGTTCAACTTCCACATGGTAGTGACTCACTAGCCTAGATCCGAGTAGTTAGCTCAAAGGCTTGTCGAGATCGGCCCTATCCATAAGTGCCCGCAATTTTGTTATTTTTTGGCTCGAACCCCGACCCCTCATGCTTTGTTGTTGTGCTCGTCTTGATAAATATGCCTCTAGCCATGTCACTCGTCGCATAGTTTTAGAGAGATTCCTAAGTGTCCAATGCTGAGTTGCCACGACTAGGTCATTGTTAGGCTCTATGGATAAGGTTATCTAATTAGAGATATAAGGTTTCATTCTCAGCTAACTTCTCTAGAATGCGACTATGTATCGTGGTCTACTTAAGGAGGTATTGGCAAGTTATGAGAAGTTCGATGGACCTTGGATCTCATGGATTTTATCAAGTCTTTCTCCCTTCTTGTGCACTCTAACCATCTAGAGTGGATTTAGCAATGGCTTGGCTACAGTGGTTTTGCTACCAGGTGGACCTCGGTCACCGTCCTTCAAAAGTTGCAATGGCTCACAAGAGTGCCCAATGGTGTTATCCCTCCCAAGCTTATGACAGGGCTACTCTTTCTAAGTCCACCAAGTTCTCAAAATAAAAAATGGACACAAAAAGATTGGCACTCGACACACAAATGAGGGAATTCTCCTGAAGGTTTAAAAACTGACATCAAACCTATGGAGAGGGGTGCATTGGGTAAGCTATTGGTCTATAAACAATTGCCACTCGAGGACAAGGAATTCTAGGTAGGATGTGCCCAAGCAAGAATTTTATGCCTCCTAAAGGGCCTCCTACCCTCTTGCCAATAACAGGGATGTTATACACATTGATCATGGTGGGATGAATTCATCTACCTGTCAACTCAATCTTGAGGTACTAGACAGGGTAAGGCTTCAGGCCTTAGGAAGTTCAACAACAATGCAATGCAAGTCAATTCCTCCCATGAGGTTGTGCCCTACCTAAGAGAATACATTCCAACACATGCTACACAAGCCCTCATGTGGAGTTACATCCTAAAATCTAAGAGATAACAATATCCTCAACATTTATAATGGACATTCACATTCTGTGACATGGAATTGCTGCCCTCATCAACATAGAGACTGGTTTGATAGTATGTCCTTGATGTAACCTATTAATTGTAATAAAATAAGTCCTTTGTTAAACATTATCATAGTTAGTCCAAGTCTTCTTGAACTTTGTGAATGCTTTCGCACTTTCAAATTTATATTATTACTAATTATTTTTTATATTTCTATTTATTTTTAAAAATAAACTATTTGTTTTATATGCTACTTTGAAAAATTGTCATAGATAATAAAATTTCCAAAACCATTAGCTAAAACACAATATTTTGTGGAATAATTTATTGCCATTAATTTATTATTATTACATTGCTTAAAAAAATAAGTTTATGTTTTTATTATAAATTACATATAAATTAATTACTATTCTAATGATTAAGGATTTCAAAATCTACAACGATTATGATTTTCTTTCTTAACATTGTAAATAGAGGAAATATTGCATTAATTAGAGATTCCATCTTCTTGAGTGAGCCATTATTAATTGTTTTTACAAAATCCCAAGGAAATTTAATATAGTAGAACCTCCCTACTAATGGTGCTTTAATATTTGCATTTATTTTATTTATAGTTTTCATGTAGTGAAAACATAATTGTTTGAGCCAAACCAATAGACTAATTTGGGGATAGTGTGATTCTGATAGTAATAAACAAACAATTATGCCATTGCTAGAATTCCCCAAAGCAAGTCGGGGCTCAATACTTCTCTCCTTTTGCCAAATTGTTTCATTGCCAACTCCCAACTCTAGATTATGTAGTGCAACAAGTTCATATGTTTACTTATTTTATTTGACTAGTAATTTATTATTGACAGCTACCCACAACAATTCATATAATATAATTTTAATTATAATAATAATAAGAAAATATCATTTTTTAAAATATGGATTGTGCTGCAATGTTCACTAAACTTTATGTAATCTTGTGCATTTAATGAAATTACCTACATCTTTAACACTAGAAAAGATTTGTGGGAAAATTTGCAAATCTTGCTGCAATTGCATTTGTATAGTGGAAAGACACTATTAATAAAGTATGTGACTCTTTGAGCGTGTGTTTTTTCGAAATGCAACAAATTGATTCGTTAATACTCGATAGGATCATCATTCTTAAAACTTATCTAAAGAGATGAGAAATTTGAAAAAATATATAAAAAATTACAAACGCATATTATGAGCTTACACCCTTTTCAACTTAGGTCACTCCATTGGGACAATACTTGTGGGTCCCAAGTGAAACAAATTGGGAGTTGGGGTTGACTCGTGTGTGCTTTTGCTTAACACACGTAAATCATTATCGAGCCCAATAATAACAATCCTTGACTGTGGATCCCACTGGAATAGGTCAAGAGCTCGGGAATTGGGCCTCCTTCTCCCTTTTTATTTTTTTCCACACACCTCTAATTACCTTAACTACTGAGCCCAAAACATAAGCCTGGTAGTTTAGGTCTCTGTTGGCTAAAAATTAAACACACAATTTGTAAAGAAAACATTAGAAAACAAGATTATATATATATTTGTTATTTCTTAATTATATTTATTTACATTTCGATTGGTTTAGAGTGCTTTTCGTCTCAATTTGCACTGATATTTATGCCACCAAATTGTTTGTTTGGAGGGGTGTTGACTTGATACAATGTACGGTGAGGAGGGTGGACCATCGTCAAATCGTTTGTTTGTGATGGTGTTAAATTAGTACGGCGCATGATAAGGACCATATGTTATCATATAAGGCTATTTGAAGGCGTAGATGTCGTTGTTGAGGTCGTCAGAGTGTGAAAGATCTAAGTAGGTTCATCACTGGTTCATCAGGAGTTGGCTACCAGAGAAATACTGTGGAGACACAGAGAAAGAGCAAGCTTGTGAGAGGAGCCCCTGCTAGAAACTGGTATCAGAGCCAGTAACGTCTGTTTCTAGAGGTTGGTACTCAGATCTATAATATTTTAAGAATGGAATCATTCAGAAAATCTGTTTCATTTTGAGAGCTTGAAGAAGATGATTCTCATTCAGAAGAAAACCCTCTTAAAGAAATGTTTGAAAATAGTTCAAGTAAGACCTTAAACTCTGCTGAACTTACTTATGAGGAATTTCAGCCTTCTGCAAGATGGGCTTTTCCAGATATAACACCCTCGGAAGTCTATAGTGATTTAGCTCCTTTCCATTTAATTGTTGCATCTAGAATTAGCATTAAAGAGTCTGTTAGTCAAGTCCAGGAGAATTCTGAGAGTATTCAGACAATACCACTACTAAATCCTCAGGCATTACAAGCAGAAGCAAAAAGGTTAAAGACAAAATATCTGCATCTTGGTTGCATTCAGGTTGGCATCAATCCTTTAGTCCACAAAGGATTAAAAAAATTTATGCTTGCTACTGTTAGAGACTTAACGCACAACAGATATACAGATTCTATAATCGGTGGGATTGTAGCCCCTTTGTCTGATGGCCCTGTATATTTTGATTGTTTCCCAAACTTTTCCATATATGTGTTTGATGAAACCATTAAAGATATCTTACAGCTGCAAATCCATACTACGGGTTTTGATATGAAGAGAAAGAGGAAAAATATAGCCATTCAGACCAAAGCCTGTTTCAGACATACCAACACCTTATGGCCAGCAATCCGTCATACTCCCAGCCGAGATTCTAAATCAAGTGTGGTATTCAAAACTGACCCAAAGAACCAAGAGATTGAATATCTATTGATAAAATGGGAAAGTCTGCAATTCCTTGAACATTGGGTTGTAAATCACTCCAGGCCACAAATTCCCCGAAATATCACTTCTACCAATATAACTGAAAATGCTTCCAATGCAGTTATATCTTTTCCTCGCAGGTCAACTATTGATCGAAGAGGAATAGACGCCGCTTGTAAAACATCCAAATACTACAATGATCCTTCCACTATCGACACCGCCTGTTCATCATCATTTTCTTCTTGTAAACATCCACAGCTTTACGAATTAGCCCAGCTTGTTAATTTTTCTTCTTTAGAAGTACAATGTCTAGATTGTACAAATGTCGTAAATCTGCTTAACCTAGCCTAATAGAATGTTCATCTACACCATAATCCTCGCAGTGGTGCTGCTCCACCATCCACTTCCATCAGCTCATGCCCGAATCCTAAATGTTCTGATATTCCTTTCCCACATGAGCCTGAGCCCGATTCAGATCATGTTCTTATGATCCATACAATAGAAGAAGAAGACCCTAGGCTTACTCAGATGATTTGTTTAATGAGACCAGCAAAGCCAAGGTATGGGTTGGGGAAACTTGAACAATCAGAACTGATTCTAGAATGCAAATTCAAACAGATTCCTTCTGACTGTAAAAGGCCTGCAGTCATGGAAATGCACAAGTTTTTTGCACTTATGGATGGATGCTTAAAATCGCAAATCAATTTTAAATGGATGAAAGAAATGTTGAATTGGGATTTGTATACACATCCTCAAGCAGATGAATTTGACCAAGGGTATACCCCAGATCAGAAAAGAAAGATGGCAACAGACTGGAAACATTATATGGAAGTAAATAATGTTTGGATATCTTTCTACTCATGGAAAGATAAAATTACTCCTATAAATGTTTTAGCTGGTGCTACTTCTAGCAGTATGACTGATAGGCATGGATGGACTGCAATTGATGGATCCACAGTTGAAACCCCTACTACTTTTCCCCCATATAAAGGAATCATCTTGGGAGAAAAAACAAATGCAGCCAAAGCCATTCCCCTGGTTCAAAAAGATGATAATGCCTTGGGAATTGATGGTAGAATTCAAAAGGCTAGTGAACAGTTAAATTGGACCCATACTGCTCTAAAGGGTTTAGAAATGAATATGGCTAAAGCAAAAGATGTAAAGAAGCAAGTAGATATTGTATAGTCTTCACTTAATGGTGTAAATTCTTGTTTGAATAATATACAGTTTGATTCTAGTATGACTCGTTCTTACACCAAGGAATCATTAAATAAGATTGAAGAAATAGGAGAAAAATTAGTCGGACATATTGATGTAACTAAGACACTCCTTACTGGCTTAAATGAGAAATTTGAAAAGATGCAGGTCACAAAAGTTGAAAAGCCAATTCCAAATTCTTTCTTGGTGAAACGAAATATAAAGATTAGGAATCAAATAAAAAATGTAGAAAAGTTCCCTCTGCTCTTCCCCAAAGAAACCACCACAAGGATTGATGAGTCTGAACACATCAGTATTGCTTCTTTATTTAGGGAACCAGAAGCCGAAGAACAAAAGTCTCAGGAAACACAAATCCTCCCAATCTATGAGCCTCTTGAACATAGATTTTCCAGATATTCTGCTCCTGACATTGAAGGCAAGGGAAAATTGCCTGAAGCTCATACTTTTTTCCCTGATTCTCACAGAGAGTGGAACATAGACAACATGAGCATTGGTCAATTTCGCCAGATGATTGATTTAATGTATACTGAATACAAATTCATGTGTCTTAGAGGAAAATCAGAGGTAGATGCTTGCATAACCATTATCCAATGTTTTACAGGTACTCTTCTCAGATGGTGGGAAACTAAATCTTCTCCTAAACTTATTGAAACCATGGAAGCAGAAGTTCTCAAGGATGAAAAAGGAGATGTTATTCATAATCCTGATGGTACTGTAATAAGCAATATGATTGGTGCTCTAACGTCAATGATCTTAGAACATTGGTGTGGATGCGAAACAGAAATTGCCAACAAACATGAGGTCATTTTGATGAATCTCAAATGTCATAAGATGTCTCAATTTGATGACTTCCATAGAGATTGGATGCAGCGAATCTATGAGGTGAAAGATTCCAAAAACTTGCTCTGGAAGCAGGTATATCTAGCTGCCCTACCCTCTAAATTTGTTGACTATATTAGATTGCAAGAAATTTTCTAGTTGCCTTTTGAGTCTTATACATGGGGAGAAATTTATTCCCTTATTACAAAGACACTGGTAAGTCTTTGTACCAGCTCGAAGGTAAACAAGTCTTTAGAAAAATTATCCAGACTACCAGATAGAAAGTCCATTTGCAGCAAATATGGACTGACAATAGATGCCCCATTGGTCAAAAAGAGAAAGTCTAGGAAAAGGGCCAAAAGAGAATTCAAAGAGACTTTCTACAAAAATAGAAGAGATTATCCAAAAAATAAAAGGAAGTATTCTACAAGGGATAAAAGCCATAAAAAGAAGGGCCACTACAAATATATCCCAAAAACCCATTATTATAATCTTTCTGACATCCATTTGCATACATCCAAGCAAGAAAAATGGAATAAAATTACTTGCTGGTTGTGTGGCCAGACTGGGCATACAGCTTCAAGATGTCCCCAAGGGGAAGAATCAAAGCTTAATAAGGGAAAAAAGACAGTTGTTTATGCTCAAAAGGCTAAACAGGTTAAGAAAGAGCATTCAGGCCCAAGTTTTTTCCTGAGATGTAAATCAAAGACCGATGCTACAGAAAGATGCCCAAATCTTATTATCAAAGACTCAGCCCAGCAGCACCAACTAGAGGAATCGTCTCTTGATTCTTTTAGCACTTCAGAAGAAGAATTTCAGGTTAATATGGGCCAGTTTACTGATTCTGAATCATCTGAATGTTCTTGCTCTAATTCAGAAGAATGTGCATGTCATATATTTTATGAAGATGACTTTGAATTTTTGTACAGCTCCAGCGAAGAGGAAGAAAGAACAAAGCCTCCTAAAGAAAAGGTCCTAATGGCATCTACTAAAGAAGAAGCAGAAATGAAGATTTTATCACATATTAGGACAATGGAAGAAGGAGCCATGAAGAACCACCTGATAGAAGCATTCACAGACCAACTTAAATCAAAAGCTTCAAAAGAATCAAGTAAGAAGCCTTTGTTTGTCGATGCATCCTATGAAAGGAACACTAAATCTTTCCAAATGCATCACCAGAAACCAGGGAAAGTAAGATCCCTGACTTTGGGAGAAGTGAGTGGTGAAATTCACCAACTCAAAGCAGAGATTTCTGTAATCAGAGCTCAAATTGCAGAAATTAAGAAAGGCAAAGAGATTGAAGAAGAATCCTGGAACACAGTAGCCCATAGTCAGGAAATTCAAGTTGCTGAAGGAAGGTCAGACCCAAATTTTGGCTTTCAAGATATGAGATTGTTTACCATCACATACCAGCAACATCATGTCAAGGTAAAAATCTGTATCCAGGGCCAGATATTTTCCATGACTACATTGTTAGATTCTGGTGCAGATATTAATATTCTTAACATCAGAAATATTCCAACAAAATATTGGGTCTTTGCTGAAAGAGAAGTTGTAGGCCTAGGAAATAAGAAACTTAAATATGAAATTCCTAGAGCCTCACTATGTTTTGATACCCACTGTGTATACATGAAGTTCGCCATAGCAGACATCCCTGTTGATTGTATATTAGGGAATGTCTTTTTAGCTGCAGTAGAACCTCATGGCTCAGCGAGAATGGAAGGAAGTAGAGTTGGTTATTTTATTTCTGTACCCACATCTAAAGGTAGAAGAAAAAGAATTGATCTTCCTTATGTTTCAACTCCAAGAGTTTCTACAATGGTTCAAGCCATGCAGAAATTAGATAAAGCAGAATCTTTGCTATCAGATCTTAAAGATCTAAAAAGCACATTGCGAGTAGAAGAACAGCTGAAACTACCCCAAATCAAAAGAAGAATTCAAGAACTGAAAGGAAAACTAGAAGAAAAATGTTGTTCATAAGAGCCAAATGCTTTTTGGTACAGAAAGAAACATACCATTGAGTTGCCCTATAAAGAAGGATACACAGGAAAGCCCTGTAAAAGCAGAGCAATCCCTATGAGCCAAGAATACAGAGAACTATGGCAAAAAGAAATTCAGCAATTGCTCAACAGAGGATTGATCAGAGAATCCACTAGCCCCTGGAATTGCTATGGATTCTATGTAAACAAAAGAGCTGAACAAATTAGAGGTATCCCTAGACTCGTGATAAATTACAAACCTCTAAATTCAGTTTTTGCCGATGATACTTATCCCATTCCACATAAAGGAGATTTGATCAGGAGAATTGTAGGAGCCAAAGTATTTTCAAAATTTGATTTAAAAACAGGATTATGGCAAGTTGCCATTAATGAGGAAAATAAGTTCAAAACTGCTTTTAGTATTCCTGCAGGGCACTATGAATGGAATGTCATGCCATTTGGTCTTAAAAATGCTCCTTCAAAGTTTCAAAAGGTCATGGATGATATTTTTAAGCCATATTTTGATTGGCTAGTTGTATATATTGATGATGTTTTAATTTTTTCCAAAAATATTGATGATCACTTCAAACATGTAAATATTTTAATGAAGTTAGTCCAAAAAAATGGGCTTGTGCTTAGCAAAAAGAAAATAGAAGTATTTCAGACTTCTATAAAGTTCTTAGGCCACCAGATTTCTAATGGACAAATTTCTCTGCAACAACATGCCATCGACTTTGCAGACAAATTTCCAGATGTCTTAAAAGACAAGACACAACTGCAAAGGTTCCTTGGCTGCCTAAATTATGTAAGCAGTTTTTATCAATACTGTGCCAGTGACAGGAAATTGCTCAATAAATGGCTTGGCAAACCCCCCCCCCCCAATGGTTAGATGCCCATACCAGAGCAGTGCAAGAAATCAAAGCAAAGGTTAAATCTTTGCCTATACTGTATATAGCAGATGATGAGGCATCCAAGATAGTTGAATCTGACGCCAGTGACATAGGTTGGGGAGGGATTCTGAAACAAAAAGTTGATAAAGAAGAACAAGTAGTACAGTTTGCATCAGGGGTATGGAACCCAGCAGAACAGAATTATTCTGTTATTGAAAGAGAAGTGAAAGCCGCATGGAATTGCATCAGCAAGTTTGCAGTATATCTAATAAACAAGCCTTTTCTTCTCAGAACAGATGCGTCAGCAATGAAGAAAGTCGTATCCAAGGACATCAAGAAACCAGAAGAAGCAAAGTTTGCCAGATGGCAGGCAATTTTTGCAAATTTTGATTTTTCCATTGAGCACGTCAAGGGAAAGGACAATTGTCTTCCTGACTTTCTCAGCAGAGAATACCTTGAATAAAACACAGCACATATCATGATGATTATTACTGAGTGGGACCAACACCAAAAATGTGATGTCTTGAGAACCATTCCAGATAATCAAGACTGGGATACATACAGAGACAACTGGAGACCCACATGGCAATTAAGGAACACAAAAGTCCTTGATGCCAACTTACAGCCTCACACTGATCTCCAGCACTATGTACCTAAAAGAAAAGTGTACCCAAAGGGTAGAAAATGGATCCATGATATGATGTATGACAAAGCAAAAGCAGATGCTGGAACCGCAAGGCAGTCTCTGGAAACGAATTTTCATGACATTGGATGTATCAGGCACTATGGAAGTTGTGACACAGGAATCTATGAAACCTATTATTGCATCTACCGAACCATATATTTGTGGACCAACCACCCTCAAATCCAACTATGTGCTAGATGGCCTAGAAATGATCCCAAGGTAATGTTCCCCGACACAGTTTATGATTTTTCAGATTATAAAAGGCTGTGGTGGGACTTCATGAATGTTGATGACAGAAAAGAGACCCGTTACACAAAGTTGAAATTCAGCACAATGGCAACATCCCAGAAAAATCTACAATGTGAATGGTTTCAGAACTGGTGGACAGATTATGGAGTCAGTAGAACAGCCATGGACCCAGTATATCATGAAAGTTATGAAAGAAAATATTGTCACAAATGTTTTGAGTATAACATTGGGGAATGTTTTCATCGCATATACAACACCGTCAAAGAAATGACAGTTCAAGAGTGGGATCCTTTTCACATGACAAATTATTCCCTCCAAGAATACATGAGAGAACACTTAGAATGGTATGTCTTAACTAAAGTCCAACATCAAATCATACTAGGCAAACCCATGATAGTCCAGAGAATTTATACAAAGGCATGTCATGATCTACTTTATAAAAGAGACAGATTCCCTAAGCTGACTGTATTTTGAATATGTACCAATCACAAGGGCTAAATTGTGATCAGAGTTCCTATGGGCTTTACTGTTTAAAAGCCTCCACAGTGTAAATATTCTCATTTAATCTTTTCTCGTGGGCTTTTTGTACAAAAGTATCCACTATGTAGATAGCCATAATGTCTTGTCTGATTTGCTTTAGGTACATGAATCTACTTTACAGACTATATCTCATGCATTACCCGAAAGCAATTATTCGGTCTGACCCGAATATTTGTGCAGATGTCGCTCTGGTAAAGACTGAAAAGTAATGATTCTTTAAGCTTTAGGTAATTTTATGTCCGACCAACAGTAATGTTTGTCCCCCCTCTCATCCTATATAGGAAGGGTAAGGTTCTTTTTGTTGGGCATCGGCATTTGGAGAGTTTTGTGTGTGTGTGTGTTGGAGTCGAGCGTTCTCCTGCTCTGCATTTGCAGACATCTAGTCTGATCTGATTGCAACACGAGAAATCACTCAAAGTCTTTAGTTGGTTTGAGAAGCCTGCGTATCAGTGTGCTCGGCACTGATAAGAACCTAAAGTGGCCGAACCATTAGAAGAGTCAAATGTTTGAGTGTTAAGTCTAATTCTGAGACAGAGCCTATACCTTGCTAGAAGCTTCTGGTAGTAACTTGCTCAATTTTGAGCTGTGAAAAATCTGGTAAATACGAGATTAGTCTATCTCTGTATAGAATCCATTTCTATAAAAGCTCTGTGAGCATCCTGTAAGAATTTTCTCCATTCTGAAATAAAATAAGTATGCCATTCTATTATTGACTACCTCTCTATATTTATGAGTCCGCTGTGGTAGAAGTTTTCTTTGTGCTTTCATCCCAAGTTCGCAGGAAGTTCGCCAAAAGATCGAAGGGACACCAAGGCCATTTGAAGGCGTAGATTCCGTTGTTGAGGTCGTCAGAGTGTGAAAGATCTAAGTAGGTTCATCATAGGTTCGTCAAGAGTTGGCTACCAGAGAAATACTGTGGAGACACAGAGAAAGAGCAAGCTTGTGACAGGAGCCCTTGCTTGGGACATACGAGGACAAAACAAATTTACTATTTTAAAAATTTTTACACAAATTTCTATGTACTGCACCTTCTTATGCACGACACTGTTGGGAGTCAGGGTTATCTCACTATGTGCTTTGTCAAATGAAAGCATTGTCTGACTTCTGACTAGTCGAGGATAGGGACCTCCCGCTGTGGGTCCCACTGGAATAGGTTGGGAACTCATGCTTGACATAGCATAGGAAGTCGTGTGTCCTGCTCCTTGTTTCATTTTCTTTCCATGCACCTCGAACTATTGAATAACTATTGGGCCCACAACATGAGGTTAGGAGGTTCTGCCTTTGTTCACCTTGTAACGGTTCTTATGACCCGACTTTGCTTCAATCCTGGCTATGAGGTTCATCCAACGATCCTTTCCCATTGCAAGGATTGGCCACTCACTTCCCCTTTATTGACCTCTTTAAGATATCAATGCTCATTTTTTAGTAGTGGTATGAGGAGTTGGACATATTATTATTTCTAGAAAAAAAATCATCTCTCGAACTCCAACCTCTCAACGTCAAAATTCCTCCAACCCTAGAACCTAGACCTTTCCCTGGCTCAGTTTTGAGTTGGCGTCTGAACCAATAAATCTACGTAATTGTTTCGAAGTACCTCTAACTCTTCTACCACCCAACTTCTAAGCCTCCATCCGTGAATAAAATAATATTTTTCTCGATTGGAGCGCCTTTCATTATTCCTAAATTATTCTTATTTTTTCTAATAAAATGAATGACTCCTTTGCTTAGTTTGATTGTAGGTTTTAAATATAGATTTTCCCAACTGTGATGTTGATCTTGCCTTGTTTTTCGAAAAATGGTTGAGAGGTATTTTTACTAGATATCATTTTGGGATTCAACTGCGTTAAGTAAGTCATTCACGTATGACCATTTCCATGAGAGGTAGTCATAATTGACTAATTTCTCATGATTTTTGAAAAGTTCACTTAGCACTCATTGCATCGGGTGATGCTGCCTTGTTTTTCGAAAAATGGTTGAGAGGTATGTTTACTAGATATCATTTTTGGATTCAACTGCGTTAAGTAAGTCATTCACGTATGACCATTTCCATGAGAGGTAGTCGTAATTGACTAATTTCTCATGATTTTTGAATAGTTCACTTAGCACTCATTGCAACGGGTGATGCTCACAGGGGTGAAGAAGTGGGATTGAAACTAGTGAAATGTGGAGAACGAATCACATAGCATCAATCATCACTTCCGGGGCTTGCACCCGGTAACCAGGACTTCCCAGGAGGTCACCCATCCCAGAACTCCTCTGGCTCAAGCGCGCTTAACTGTGGAGTTTTTCCACAATCAAGCCCACTTAGCTTGCTACCCCATTTGCAAAACCTTAGCAAGTATTGTGCCTCATGAACCATTCAAGTAGAGATCCCTTGACTCTTTTTGAATTTAAGTATGGGGGTTTACGCAGTGCATTATATTAGATATCATTTTGGGATTCAACTACGTTAAGTAAGTCATTCACGTATGACCATTTCCATGAGAGGTAGTCGTAACTGACTAATTTCTCATGATTTTTGAATAGTTTCTTTGATATACTTGCATAACTCTAAACATTCAAATATTGTTTCCTTTTAGATTGGAGTAATGACCTCATCATGAATCGTGAAGGACTGTGCTAATGAAGCATGAAGGATGCTTGAATGCGAATTTTGAAACCAATTCTATTCAAATTGTATAATATTGCATTTCATACTTTACAAGTTATTATGTACTTAGGCAAGTTTTGTAATATCATGTTTTATATGAATGTCGAGTGATAATATGATGAGATTTTAATGGTTGTATATTAGTTAAAGTTGAAGTATGGTTGGATTGAGAGTTGTATGTTAACGCTTTTCATGGAATAGGCTTTCTAAGTTTATTTGATGTAGTTTTAAATTAGAATAAACTTTAATTTCCAAATGTATGAGAACATTAATTTGAAGTTTTTGGTTTCCTTCGAGTGTTTGAGAGTTGAATGTTAGGAAAGAGAAGATAATAGCTTGAATTCCTGTTGGCTTGCATCCCGGGACTTAGACTTAGTGATTAGATTTGTTTTTGTTGGATTGTTATTTTTGTTAAGTTTAGAATCGCTTGAATTAGAATTAGTTTTGTTTAAGATTGAAATTAGAATAATCTTGATATTGAATGATAATTATTTTTGTTTGATTTCATATTTCTAAATTTTATTGTTTTGAATTGTAGTTAAGTTTTACTTGCACCGAGATTAAGTTTGATTGATCTACTTTACTTAAATTGAGATTAAAATTTTTTATTTGCATTCTGTACTTAATTCAGAAATAGGAATTTGATGTTAATTTAGGTTAGATGCTCTAATCCTGCGTTACATACGCTTGTGCCTCTAAGTCTTATCCTGGATTGATAATTTAATGTTGGAATTATAACACATATAATTTCCCCAACTTTTTTAGCATTGTTGTTGGGGAGGTGCTAAAGGGATTCGAATGTAGTTGTTGTGTAGTGAGGATTTGGCAGGACCATGAAAGGGTGGAGAGTGTATAATAATACATGAGTGAAGAACCACGCATACACTATGGTGGGGTTTCTCTAAAGTTTCGTTGTCCAAGTAAGCAAGAGTTTCAAGTTTGGTGAGTTTTATTGCAATTAGTAGTTTTAATTCATTTACATCAAAATTTCAAGCTCTTTAAAGATAAACAGGATTGGGTGTTGTAAGAACCCCCTATATATACTAATCCATGTGATGACATAATATACTAGTTGGCTTGTTAAGGACAAGAAAATGGTATTTTGAGGAACCATTCAATGAGGAGTTTTGATGCTGCTACAGAGACATATAAATCATCCAATGAAGAACTCAAGAGTGTAGAATTTAATACTTTGCTTGAACATAAATTTAATATTATTAAATCTCTCATTGCATCATTGGATGACTTATAGGAAGAACATAAAAAGGATGAAGAACCACTGGTAATTTATTGTGGCAACTATAGAAAGAAGCACTTCCTTGGAAAGTGCCCACTTAGTGGTCTAAAAGTTTGCAAAATTTGCAAGGATGGTCATGCAACTGAACATTTCCCATCACTGCCATGATTACTAAAGGTACTCAGGAAATCAAGTAAGGAATTGAATCAATAAACATGTATAACTCAAAACCCATCACCATTCAATATTTGGACTAATGATTATTATCTTGAGCAGGTTTTTCAAAGGATTTATAATCTTGTTGTTCCATGGAAAAATTGTAATCCTCCTCCAATTGAACATCCTACTTCATGACCACAGTGGCCCTCTCCTTGGACTTCTTCTTTGATTCAGATATCCCCATGGCCTCAAGAATGATTTAGAGCCTTTTCCCTAGGGAAGTCTTTCATGTAAAATCAACAACAACAACCACAATTTCCACTCAATGCACTACCAAGTAATCCTGCTCCATTGTCCCATCTACCTGTGCAACTTTACCCTGATCCATACCGTGGCCCTAATCCATACCCTATCCCTTACCTTGATCCATACGCTAGCCCTAATCCATACCCTATCCCTTATCCTAATCCATCCTAATCCATACCCTAGCCCTAATCCACACCCTATCCCTTACCCTAACCCTAGACTTATACCTAATCCAAACCCTAGACCTAACCCTAAACAATGTAAACTTTGAAATATGAACTCCAAACTCAAAACGAGAACTCTGCCCAAAAATACCCGAAAAAACATGAAAAGCAGTGCTAAAAATGAAAAGTCTGTATACTAGAATGATGGTTTTTTTTTGGGTCAATTTTGAACATGTTTTAAAAATGGCAGTGAGAACGAATTTTTTGTGCAAAAATTGTGCAAAAAACACCTTGAAAATGAAAAGTGCTAATAATGGAACGATGAATTTTTTTTAAGGTCAATTTTCAACATTAAAAAAAATGCCAGTAAAAATAATTTTTTATGTGCAAAAATTGTGCAAAAAACACCTTCAAAACGAAAAGTGTTGATGTTGGAATAACACTTTTTTTTT
>APFE031169893.1:0-27722 GCA_000404065.3 Pinus taeda
GCTGCTATTCCTGGAAACCTTCGAAACGCTCTTGAAAATCGCCATTTCAATCGAATATTCTTAAGAAATCACTGAATTTGGAACCATACCCTCTCTTCCAGGCTATGGCTATCGGTTGCTTGGCCTCTTCTTGCTCTCACATGAATGTAGTCTTGCTTGACTGGTACAGAAGAAGGTTTCACATTATCAACTGTTTGTTTGGGACAGCTTTCAGCTGTTTCAGCACTGTTACATTCTTCAAGCTTATCCTTTAAATCATCCTTGTCTTTTGTACTCTCCCCAACTTTGTAGTGCTTTCCATTCCTCTCAGCCTCATTTATTTCCTTGATCTGTTAAGGACCAAGAACAATAGTATTAGAATGTTTTTGCAATAAACAAGAATATTTCCAGGACTTAGTCAGGTGGTGCAAGTGTACAAACGCTCTCAATGTCAAATGCACCCTTTATACTTGTGAATATACAAGGCTTTGTAAACCTACGAGCAGCGCTGAAGAGAAAATAAAACTAAGCAGCACACCCAGGCAAGCAAGAAAGAATAAATGAATTAGGAGATGATAATGGCATAAAGCTCAAATAGGTGAGAGGTTACAAACTAGTTGACTGCTACTAACCATTTATTGATTGAAGAGTAATCGTCAGAACAATTTAAGAAAGATAATGAGAAGATGAATTTTGTTATGCAGAAGGCCATAGAAAGGATCTTGATGCAGAGTATTTAAATAGCCTATTAGTAGTAGAATGCAGAAGACATTGAAAATGAAGATTTCATCCCAAACACATTTTGTCCATGTAACAAAAAATACTAGTATACAGAGGTTATCCTCTGTTGCACGTTTAGGCATTTAGATTGCCATATGAGAAAACTGACTGACTGATACAGAAAGCAGGTAAGCTGTAAACCTGATGCTTTTTGCAAATATATGGTGGGTATCTCACAACTTCTCTGGTTAAAGTATTAAATGCCACTAGTTTATTGATTTTTAGAAGCTTCAGGGAACAGACTCAGATGTTTGTAAAGTGATATACTTGTACGCATGTCTGAACAGTAAAAGTCCTTGTAAATAATAGTAAACTTGTGAAGGTAGTTAGCATTAGATTCCTTTGAATGCATTCACACAGTTGCAATTTGGATCTCAACTTGAAGAGAAATAGGTCAAGATCTACATGTAATGATCAAACATCAGAAATCAAAGATGGATTTACCAAACAAAATGTTAAATATGGGCATATTGCAGAAGAAAGTGCCCCATGCCGAGCGACCGGGGCAGGGGATTGTTTTATAGTCAGTGAACATCAGTGACGAGACACATTTTGTAATCAGTGAGGACAGACATTGTCATTTTCTATAGAGTGAATTGCTTTACTTTTAGACTCAACGATGCATGAATCATTGTACGAGAAAACAATGCATTCCATGGTGGCATCTACTGTTGAATGCAGTTGCACAGGTAGGTATCGAGGGTCAGGATAAGACTCATATTTTTAGTTTCAGTGCAATAGGTAGGTAGTTGGAGATCAGTAAAGGTTTTTGCAAAAAACCTAACTGTCAATAAATCACTCACATTGGAAGAAAGGGGATTGAGAAAGAAAGTACCTTTAGTGGAATTGAGAGTGCATCTGCAACTTTAACTTTGGGGTTTGAGAGGCATTTTCTTTTTCTGTGATTGACGGTGTCCTTTGAAGTCAGATCTGAATGAGCATTGGTCTATTGATGTTCAGAGATGGCAGAATCGTTGCCTCCTAATATGTCAAGCCTCTGTGCCATCATCGTCTCCTAAGCTTCTGCTACATAGGGTTGCTTGATCTGGAAATGGAAATGGAAATGGGTGTGATATGGAAAATTCCAATGCAAGATGACACTTTTGGCCTCTGTTCCCGCTGAAAATTAATGTATGTTCTGCATCTGCATCTGCATGTTTTGTGCCTTCTCTCGTCGCCCCAGATCTACAACACTGACAAGTCTAGTCCAATCAGCTATGAGATTTTAATAGACAGACGTGTTGATGCTGGAATCGCTATCTGTAGTAGGCTTAAATGGCGAGGCAATGGAGTGGAGTCAGCATAGAAAGCATAATCCTAGGAAGTGGAGGGTCTACTTGTGGAGTCTAGGAGAGCAAGGGTGAGAAAATGCAGGCACCAAGAATGGGAATTTTGACAAAACTAAACGATAAGTTGACTTATGTGTACAATTAAGGGAAGAGATGTACATTAACCTTACCAATCTTCACCAGAGCCTTAACCTTTAACACTGGTTTTGAAGTATTTTCCAGGGCCCTTTTTATATACATGAATTTCTTTCCTCGGATATTTTGATTTTATTGGTCCTTCAATAGTTGAAAATAAAAATAGAATTGGCTAGCCACCGAGACTTTGCTGAGCCAGTTACCATTTACCCTTCCATTGTTACTATAATTCTAACTATTAATCTGGAGTAAATTTAAAAATGCACCATGGGAACCAAAGCCACTTTAACTGGAACCTTAGTTTTCACTAGATTGTTTGGCTGCTTTATGCTTTTAGTCTTTGATGGCTGGAAGACCTTTTCTGATATCTGTCAACTTACCAATCAGCCTTGCTATTTGAACTAAAACCTTTTTGTGTAGGTTCTTGATAATCCTGTGAATGGACTATGTATTTTGATCTGTTTGTCATGGATCTTCCAAGTGTGTTACTGAAATAATGTAGCTCATTTACAATTAAATAATTTATTGTTGGTTATTGATTGGCAAGAATGAGGAAGTGTTCCCCTCTATTCTGCCACAAATTGGAAAGCATCCATGCAACAGTTCTGGTCAGCATGTCCTACTGTCATTGAGTTCCATGAAACCGCATACCATGCAAGCATCGTATCAAATACAGTTTTGCAGGCCAAACTTGTTCCCTAACTGTATATTGCCATATTAACATTGCAGGCATCATTGTTTGTCTGATCACACTGCTATAATGTCCATCCTTTTCCATGCTTCCAATTTCTCTTCCTATGCTTATCTTTCATTTTATTTTCCAAATCCAACAAAATTTCAGACCTTTCTCAATTGTTATGTTACCTATTTGACCCTCAAACACAACTCCCCATTATTAGCTACCATAAAAAAGAGTGAAGATATTAACTATTGTTTTATACAGACAAGCATAACATTTGTTGCTTGATGCAATTAACTTATTCAATTTAGAGCTGCACCATATTTTCATCCAAAAAATGAAACACATGAAATCAGTACAAAGTCAATTATAGAGCTTGCTGGCAAGCGTCTTTTGTCAAGCCAACATATGGAATAATACATTACAGCTATAAACTATAATTCTTGTGTGCATATCTCTATGTCCATTAATGTTTGTTCTCTCTATGTCCATTAATGTATGTCTATGTGTATGCATTGGTTTGTGTTCATACATCTACATCTTATATTTATTTATGTGAGATTTGAATTTCAACACTTCCCATCATGAGCAAAAATAGAACAAGAGTGTCTCTGAAAATGCCTTTACTGCTATTTATAAGTCATTACCTGAAGCTCCAAGGAAACAAAAAGGTCTCTAACTGAAGCCCGATCCCTATTCTGCCCAGACAAGCTCTCTGCAATCATATATCCAAGGAGGTCGACAGTCCACTCACATCTTTTGTTCACTTGAATATCTTGATGTAACTTCAACCTAAAAATTTTGAAAATACCCATGCTAATTCAAACTTGTTGTATGGGCTCTTGTCCTTGAGAAATTCCCTAGGGATATATAGCCTTTCACATGATACATGAAAACAGTTAACAGACCTCAAACCTCCACTCCCTTTGTAGAGACACCAACAAAATAATATAGCACTTCCAGCTAACTTATTTTACTTAAGCCTCAATATAAATCCCAAGAAAACAGAGTTGAGGAAATAATGAAGTGGATTAAATCACTCAGGACGGTTTTCTGCGTGGTGACCTCATTTATGAACTTGGCAAAATAGTGGCAATTACGACATATGCACTTCTTGCGCTTTTGATGAGACTTCAGTGGTCTTTACAACTTGCTAAAAAGCACAAACAAAATATAAGCTTCTTCCTCTTGTAAAACAATGCAGATTTCCACCACTCCTATTGCACATCATGTGATGATCACTACCACCTGCTCCTGTTTCTTATCATGCAGCATAAAGTGCACATCAGGTACATCCCCTGCTTCCTTCATCAACCCTCTCAGTCACTTGTAGACTAACATTCTAGACTAACATTTGTAGACTAACATTCTAAGAAGCAATGTTTTCATTGTTAAAACAAATACTTGATCTTTGTGCTGTGATTCCATCATTTACCGAAGCTTGGCTTATTTGCTAAGTGACCCCTTATTTGTCATCCTATCTACTGATTGGTTTTGGGCTTTTGATGCATGACTAAAGACTACATTGTTTGAATTTGATGGTCATGTATACTTTTAACACGAGCCATTTCTGAATTTCGAGGCCAATTATTCTTATGTTTGTGCTTAAATGTATTGTGAAGGCCTTTAACCCCGCTTCATAATTTGTGGCTTGATTTTTCCTATAAGGTAGACTAAGACCATTGCTTGTTGGATCAGTTTCATGTTTTGGGGGCATATCAAAAAACACTTTTTGAATTTAATGGCCATGTTAACTTTTAGCATCAAATTACTCCCGATTTCGTTTTCTGTTATCCTCAGGTTTGAGCTTAAGTACATCTTGAAGGCCATGAACCCAGATTCATGTTTGTGGCTTGATTTGTGACTGTTTGTTCAATTTTTGTGTCTTGGCCTTTCTAGGATTCCTCTTTGAATCTCCATCGAAATGTAGCCTGTATAGGATTCCTCTTTGAATCTCCATCATAATTCCCTTCCTTTTAGACTCGAGGAATTTTCATGATCCAAAACTAGTGCCCTCTTCTTTGCTTACATCTCATTCACCTATAATTTTTTGGCTCAATTAAAAACAATAACTTTTGTACAAGGATTCTAGTTTTTCCTCCACTTCCTTAAGTAATCTCTCCTTCTTATGTATATTGTAAATTTCCAAATCAATGGACCTGTTTAGTCCTTTTTAGGTTCTCCTCAAATTGTATGGAAGCTGATCCCTGAGAGAATCCATGCATCCTTTAGTTTCTTGACATATCTTTCCTCCTTAACCATTCAGGATTTAGGTTGAAGTGATGAGGGGTCTTTTCTTTATAGGAGCCAATTCTAATATTACAAGGGAGTGGTCAGAATCCCCTCCACATAAGGCTGAATTTGGATCTGATAGCTTCATCTAAAAGGAGGTCTGATATAAGAAAATGGTCCAACCTTTTCATAATTATATACACTCCAACCCTCTTATTTCTCTAAGTAGGGGAGAGCTTTATTACCTCAATAGCATTGGAGAATCCTTAGGAATTTCTATTTAACATGTGAAAATATATAAGTGGGATTTTGTTCCCCTTCTAAAACAAGTTGATATATGGGGTAAGGAGATTCTATGAAACCTGAGAAAAATGAAAGGTGGGATTTTTTTACTTTATAAAGAAAATTGATATCTGGGTAAGAACCATGTGACAATGGTCTTTTAATTTTCTTGAAGCTCTATCAGTACTCTGTGAATGGTGGTAGTTGGAATGTAGTGGTTTTCTTTGGTTTTGATTATGCCTTTGTTAGATGTTTAAAGAGTGAAACTAACATAGTGGTTCTTCTTGATGATTATATTATACCTAAGTAAATCTTTTGGTTAATGGGTTGGCTCTCTATTATTTTCTTCCATTGATTTCTTGGGTTGACTAATATGACTTAGATGGTGTTGCAGTGTATTTCTAATTTTTTTATTTTTGAATTTACTTTTTCACTATTCCCTGAGGGTTATATGAAGTAGAAAATAAAGTAACTATTTTGCGGCCAGGCTATACTATTGCTTAGTCAACAACAATGCCTCCAGTGGAGAGCTAGTTTAAACATGAATGCCACAAGGCACAATAGGGCCTTTTCTTTGTTCTAACACATCTCTTTTGCCATGGGTAGTGGAATGTGAGTGTAATTATTGCTTGCTATAAATTTCACATATATTATGGCAGCACCGAGAATATTTGAGGACAGACTACTAGTAGAGTTGTGATGTAAACATACATTGTAGAAAACCCTTTAATTCAAGTCAGTCCTACTTAGCAAATGGTCAGCCTAAAAAAACATGGCCAACATTCATTGGATTGCATCTGTTCATGTTGTCAAAGTAATATTTCCTTTGAGGAACGTCTGGTTCAAAGTGAATGAGGTAAGAAGAAACATCTTAAAGGAAATGTTTGCATCCAAAATTTTTTGCATCCTTTTGTGCTGCTTATTTTTGTCATTATTCAGTGATTTATATTTTAGACTTCAAAAAAAGCATAAAAGAGGTTTATATTTATATATGTATATGTATATATATATGTTGGATAACTTGCTAAGATTGAAATTTCGGTTTTGATGTTCTTGCATATTATTTGACCAGATCAGTTCAAAATGGGCAAGCGAAGCAAATGGCAATATATTATGGATATTGAGGTGCAAGACCTCAAAGGCAAAATGACGTTCTCAAGTAGAGACTTGGTTTGGACGGAAATAAATAAATAAAACAATAGTATTGATCGAGTTGTTGTACACCCATTACGACGAGTTGTTGACTTTATCAAAGGAGAGGAAGAAAATCCTATTGCTCCACGTAAATTCATACGAAAAACAAAAAAAAAAGCCCAAAAGAAAGAGCTACCATTGCATTGCAATATGATATGTGAGTATTTAAAATATATGTTGTTTAAATCTTTTAAAACCAAGGTTATCTTTCTTTTTATGTACTAACAATTTAAATTTTTGGTGTAGTTATCATTGTTCATTTGGCCCAGAGGACAAAAGAGGAAATCTTTCAGCTAAATGAAGGACTTCATTTGTGCAGAAGAGGGGTTGCCAATGCCACTTTATTATGAAAGTTATGTATGAAATTCCTGATAGAGAAATATTAACTTTCAATATGTATGAACATGATGATGGAGAAGGTTGGGCTTGTCATGGTCAATGTGACACTTCAGGTGAGACCAGGGCCTTGCATATGCCAAAGCTTTCAAGGGACATTGTTGCATATGTAGAGAGTTGTTCCTTTTTGGGAGTGCCTATTGATGTAGTGTATAGAACCCACATTAAGAGACATGTTGACATCGATCTGGCAGCTCGAGATAGAGATTTTTTCGTATGCAGGAAAGATATTGTAAACATCTATAATAGGTTGGCGAAAGGAAATTATCAACTTCACAAAAAGGATGAAATGAGTGTAAACCTTTGGTATCAAAAGCATCGGGAAGATTTTTTCTTTTACCAAAAGCCCAATGGTGTGGAGGTCCCTTTTATAATAGGGATTCAAACAAAGTGGATGTTGGAGACAATGGTCAAGCTATCGCACAATAGCTTAATAGCCATGGATTCAACATTTAACACCAATAAATACGGGGTAACTCAGATGCCAATGACTTATGGAATATATTTATTTGAGTTGTATACATTCAAAATGATTAATAACCTGTATTTGAATTTATGTAATGTTGAAAATGACATTATTAGTTGTATACACTCGTGGCATTTGATGAACAACAAAGCGGGGTGCCTGTTGCATGGGTCGTGGCATCACGAAACACATCAGATGATATTGCAATATGGCTGGAGCAGCTCATGTGCAAGTGTTTCCAAATCCGTCCTGATTGGAAAGTCAATGCTTTCATGGTTGATGATGCACTGGCTGAAATCAGTGCCTTGAGGTAACTTTAACATTGTCATGAATTAACCAAACTTGCATTCTTTTTAAAAATACCACACTAAAATGCATTGAATATGGCAGGAGGATCACAGGTTGTGATGTGATCTTATGCATTAGGCATGTACGGAGAGCTTGGTTGAAAAATGTCAATCGGTTGGCCACTAGTTCCATAAAAGCCAAGGAGATGTTCAGTGAGTTAGGTTTCATCATGAAACACACTCTCAATTATGAAGTGGAAGATGCAATCAATCAATTTTTTATCAAGTTTGCAGATGAAGAGAAGTTCTTAGACTATTTCAACAAAAATTGGGTCACTGGAGATAAGATTCGTAAGTAAACATTATTTTTTGTATTATATGCATTTTTTTCTTTTATAAAGGTGATATAGTGAGGCTGACATCGTTCTATTTGCAATTAGGTATGTGGGTTAAAGGTTGTCGGGAGTTTCCTCATGCAAATCAAGAGACCAATAATGTTGTTGAGTCATACCATTGTTACCTAAAAACAACATTTCTATCTGATAGAAGGAAAAAATGTGCCTAGAGGATGGATTGGTTACTGCATATGTTACTAACAACAGTTGAACCTTGTTATCGGTTCAAGGAAATCTTAAAAGAAGAAGGATTTCTAAACAACTACAAGAGAGAAAAGCAGCTAGAATCATCAGTGGAACGAGCAAGAAAAATTATGGACACTGATTGTTGTCCTCATGAGAACATAACCCGTGCTTATTGGGTGAGAAGTCAGACAGATCGAGGTAAAAAATACCTTGTCACCTGGTATCGTAAGGATTTTATAACGTGTGAATGTCCATGGTCTATCCGTGGAAACATTTGCAAGCATGCCATAAAGGTTAATTGGTTGTATTTCCACTCGGATAATTCAAATCCATTGCTTCATCAGCCTGCAGAGGATAACATATGCAATGACCCACCTGAGATCAATATAGAGCCTCAAAACCATGATGCAAATGTCGATGCTACTCTTATGGCCACAGATGTTGTTGATGCAGATGCCGAGGCACTTCATTTGGCAAGGGAGGAGTTGTTTAGCTATACACATTTCATTTTCAATAACCCTCCTACTACTTTGGAAAAGACAATCCAGTTGACTGGTATGCTTAAAAAAATGTTGGATGAAGCCAATAATTTGCACGTTACTGATTTTGACTTCACACCTGGATTGGGTTCTCTTGATCCATCTTTGAAGAGAAAGAAGAGTTTCCTTAGCCCTACAAAGAAGAGAAGAAGCAGCAGAAAAAACAGTGGTTTGGACATTGATTTAAATGTTGATCCATTAGAATATGAACCATTTGAGTTTCGATACTTCAATAAGCGAGGACGTCATCGGCCAAATAATGTCGTGTCTATGGTTCCAGGTTAATTTCATGTGTTGAATAGTCATGGTTTTAGATTTAAGTATTTAATCATCACTATTCTCTAACATGTGGTATGTTTATTTTTATAGTGATGCAACAATCCCCAACCATGGCGATAACCCAAGACCAAAGAGAGATGCAAGACCATCCAACCTTACCTGCCATGCCAGGTACATTTGACACTTTTTAATTGTGTGTGCATATATACCTTGATGCTTTATAAAATTTCTTTGTAATAACGTTTGACATTTTTCTAGGTAACTATAGAATAAGTGGAGAAGCATCATCTTCTACCATGACTGATCATCTATGGAAGGACTTGAACTCTAGTGGGAATCAATGAGGTATGCATAAAGAATAGATAAGTTAGGTTATCATGGTGTCGTTGGGTGGCCCTTTATCATATGATAAGCATATTTATGTTTTCCCATTGTTATGTTGTTATGAAAATGCCTTTTTCATAATCTGTTCATGGTCACTGAAAAATTTGCTCGTTGTCAAATAGAATCTCTTTACTTATTTATGTTCATGCAACATGTTTGATTTTTATACTTAAACATGTAGTTACTATGTTCTCATACCTACGTTCATGGTTCGATGTTTATTAGATTTATAGATCTTTATATTTTACATCTTTATAAAGTTTTGGTTAGATGATCAAAGGCCAATGAGGTTCGGACCTTATCATTGCATTTTTTGTTGTTGGATTTTTGATTCCTTGCCTCTAGTCAAAGATCTTATTGGATTTTGATGACTTCATCAAGTTGATTTTGCCTGCATGGAATAGTATATGATAGCATAGTAGATTGTTATCTTATTTTAAACATGCCCTCTTCATGATTTGTTGATGTTCACTGAATGATGTTTTGTCCTTTTATGCTTGTGATAAAGTGTTAACAATATTTTATGCTCTTGATAAAGTGTTAACTATCTTGATTAATTTTGAAAATTTTAACGTCGATACTCTTTTTTTTTCAGGTTGTTCTATAGTTCTGCTTCCAACCAGGATTGTCCATGCATTGAACCTCAATGTGGAAGACATAAATTCTCAGCCAAGAATACAATGTGGTCACTTGCCTAGCACACAATTCTCAGCCAAGCATACAATGTTTATCTAAGATCCTCATATAATTTCTAATCCAGTTGACTAAATTTTTATAGTTGTAGCTTGTTGGGAGGGGTGGTAACTATTATGGTTGGTTGGTTGGAAATTGGTCTGTTATACAAATATGTTTTGTTGTAAAACACATCATGGAAGTGATGGTCATGGTTGAAGTCTTGCATTTTATCTAGTCCATGGTTTTCCAACTTCTAGTTGTATGGTAAGTGAAAAAGTTGTGATAGATTAATTCACCTTTTGTATAAGCATCATTACATGAAATGATGGTCTGGAAGCACCAGGGAAGTATTATTCAATAATGTGGCAATTTCCACGGTCTTGAGGAAACAATTCTAGCAATTTGTAATAAATTGAATATAATGAAATCCATTGCAGTGAATTTCTTGCTAGAAATCTGTTATATTTTTGAACTTTTGATGTTCAGCTCAACTCCATTTTGATATATTCCTTTTTATGTCAGTGAAGCAGATCTGTTGCAATCAATGTACTTATCATTCCAATGGTAGCCCCTTTAAATTATTAATAAAACAATTTAATCTAATAAGGAAGATCCTTCCAAGTGTCAACTATATTCCATCTATGTTCCTCATACATGCTAATGAAAACACTGATTCATTCTTTGAAATATGCTCCCTTCACCATATTTCCGCTTTTGAACCAATCTGCTAAGGAAGTCATTTCTGGTAATTCTCTAACATGGAATGTGGCCCATAATCAATGGGGTCCAGAGCTTTCTCGTCTCCCCATCCCCAATAGACAATATTTTGGAGATAACAAAGTAGCAAGTGATCAACAAATGGGGAAGAGTTTTATTTGCCTTCTAGCAGTGCACACACATACAAGGCCCTTGGAAACCTCCTCTTTACTATTTTTTGCAGTAAGAACTTTCTCTTCAATGACAAATGGAAAATTTAACTTTTGTAGGTGCTAATGATTTCTAGACTCAGACCCATTTAGCTAAAGGATAACTGTAAGGGTTTCTATGTTTCTGCGTCTAGCATTTATATCCCTCAATGACAAAAAAGACAGCTTCTTACCCCTTCTTAGACTAGTGTTTTTTTCTCTCTCTAATATACACCTTTATTTTGCTTAGTTCCCTCATAAATGATAAATAAACAAGCTAATAAGGAAAATGCAACCAACTTTACATTCTATTTCATTTTTGCATCACTCCAACCAAGGCAAGGAAAATCGTTAACTTGGGTATGTTTGGGTATGATCCTATACTAAACATATATTAGAGCAGAAGGAAAGGACCTTATCAACTCTCCACTTGCTTTCAGTGTCAATCACCATAGCGAGAGCCATAATACCTGACACTGGTGAAGACCCAATAACAATGGCCTCAACAACACATGTTTTTCACAAGTTACAAAAAGAAATGTAAAATGTGTCTAGCTCTCATTGGGAACAATTCCACAAATTCAATGGCCTACACTTCAAACTATAGTAGAGGGATAATTGATTGTAAGAGAATTTCATCATTTTAGTGGTCTGTCAAGCCTTTGGTATTTTTCATATTGATTAACAAACCCTTGTGCTGAGTAGCAATGGTTGAAGCTATGCCTCCGTACATGAAATATTTCACAGATTTCATAAGCATGTGTTAAAAAACATTATACTGCATCTTTCCATGAAAACAGGGGAGGTGTTTCTGAGTTCATCCATGTTAAGACCATATCACTAGATCGATCTCCAAAGACACCAGCTAAGGACACCAAATCTTCTACTTCTTTCATCTCCAAGGGTGTGAACTCAACAGAAAGAGCACCTATGTTTTCTTCTAAGGTCTTATATATGTGTGTGTATCTGCGTTGGGGTATCCATTTCACGTATGAATTATTTGCCCCTTTAATCCCACTATAGAGTGATTTTAAACCAAATTTATAAGAACAAATATGAAAGGAAATTTTTCTTGATGATGACCTCATTCTATGTGGATCAAACTATATTTTCCTTGATGAGCACCTCATTATATGTGGCTCAAACTAGTAACTTAAAGATTGTGTATGTGCGTCATTTAAAATCAACTTACAATATCTGAGTAAAAAGTTTATATTTGTGTGGCCAATATCAAGGATCACTTATATGTTATATCAATAAATGGTATAGAGACCAAGAGTTTATCTCACAAGAGGAAACAGAGCCAATTTTTTTTGCAAGTATGACATAGACTTTATTTAGATTCAGTGTTAGGTCTAAAGGGTATCTATCTTGTGAAGTGACCTAAGGTTTTCACCCATCTCATCTTGATTCTTCCATGACATTCAAACAAGGAAAACCAAGGTTTCAGATTTAGTGTTAGGTCTATAGGGTATCTATTTGGTGAAGTGACTTAAGGTTTGCACACATCTCATCTTGTTTCTTCCATGACATTCGGACAAGGAAAACCATGATGAGAATGGAATGATCGTAGATGACATAATATTCCGTCAATGGTAGCTGCTACTAGGGAAATATAGCTAGCTATAACTGTCTATATTTATTAAAATAACAACCTTGGAATATGGTGCAATGAATGGAATATGTTTTTATGGATTTAGGTCCTTTCTCTTTTATATATGTAGATATATTTTCATGTGGCAATAGCAGCAGAGCAGAGATGTCAGGCATTGTGTGTGGTCAGAGGCAGGGGACAAGATGCTTAAACGTGTTTGTTCTTATCTGTAAGTTCTTATTTGTTACCTCCTCATTTCTATAAAGAGTGAACAATGGGGATGTTTTTGTTGTTTCTCTACTACCTATTTAAAATTTTATTCATATTATTTACTGTAGTTATAAGTTTTCTGATGAAATAATTCTTGGAAACCCATTCTTTTGGAATATCACATCTTTTATCCTTCTTCACCTGTTTCATCATCACATGAAATATAATCTTCTTACTATTGCTATGTTTATATGCAGGATCATGTGAACAATATAAACTTGGATTATATCGATAATGTGAGACAAATTTTAGCAGTGCCACTTATTGAAGCCTTTGCTGCTAAATGTTTAAATTTTTGGGTGCCATAAATTTCAACAATACCATAAGATTTTGCTTAATATGCCTGGTGACTGCCCTCTCATAGAGAGCCACTGTAATTGTGACTGAATTACCAGAGATTTTAGTGTTTACAGTGTACCTTCATCATATGTTCACATCCACTATGGAGTTTATATCAGTGTGCATATCCTTCCATATGTAGAAGATCACAAATGCTTTTAGCTACTATATGTACCAATTGGGAGTGCAGTAGATTCGTAATTTATGTAGCTTATGGATGTAAATTAATAATTATGCATGATTTGTACGCGTATCTGAGGCATTTTCAACAAAAAAAAAGGGAAGAAGATAAAAGTCAATTAGACAACACCATAATGTATTAATGATACTAAAAAAACCATGAACCAGTTAATTTTCTCAGAATACATTTGTCCATATACATGGAATATATTACATTTTTCCATAAATTTGTCTCTCCATATACATGGAATATATTACATTTTTCCATAAATTTGTCTCCCGTAAAGGAAAAATTTAACCACTACTCGACCTGGATTTGGAACGCAGGACACTTCAATTCATAAACACCACTTTTGGACCACTTTTTACACTTCAAGAACCTGGAAAATAGATAACAATAAATTCATGTTAAACAAGTAGACAATTATCTATTTCTTAATACTCAACATGTTAGATATTTTTTTTGACAAATTCAATGTAAGACTAATTGATAAATTTTGTTGGAGTATCAGAAACAAATAGAATTCTTTCAATATTGTTAGATATAAGTATCCCTATGACTGTTACAGTGTCATATTTCCTAGTAGTAGTTATAAGGTGGAGCTAGTGAAGCCACTAAATTTGAGTACTACATTATAAAGGAAGAAGTATTTAGCAATTTATAAATTTGTCCAGACAGATGGATTGTAAATGTGGCATTCCTTCCACAATGGAAATTGACATAGGCTCAAAAGGAGATGAAGGGTAGGAAGAAGATGCATCAAAGGCATGTTTATGTATACTGGCCTTTACTACACAGGGTTCACCAACAAAAAGGAAAGGGAAAAAGTTGAAAGCACTTAGTGGAGGGAAGAAACCAAAGCCTCTAGATGAGGTTGACTTGGAAGAGGTGTAGGTCTTGAATAAAACTTATGCCTTGAGGGGTTACCAATGGGCATGGAGAGGTAGAAAAAAGAAGAAGAGAGAACAAAAGAAGATAAGACAGAACTAGAAAAAGGGAATAAGTAGCAAACAAAATGGAAACTAAGCTACCTTGCACAATCTTGGTGGATGAATTGACTACAGGCTAGTCATTTTTGGACTCCATACAAAAAACAAAGATGGCCAAGTTAAGACAATAGATAGAATTAACCAATGATTGGTTTACTGCCTTTAAATGTTGTTGTAGGATGAGAATAAAGTGATATTCAATGAACATGTTTGTGTTTATGTTATTCAATACATTTATTTTGAATAGAACTGGAGTTAAGCTTAATATATGCTAGATTGATGATTTTCATCAGGGAAAACTTAAATAGAAGTCAAATATTAAACACTAAGCCAATAGACTACTAACTACAATCAGTCATCTGATAAAAAAAAACCTTTTTAGGCGATTTTTTTCCCTTCATACTTGACTCATTACCTCTCCTTTGTGTTACATGAATGACTTCAGAAGAAATAGAAAAAATCAAGGTATCATGAAGAAAAACACGTTAGCTTAATATGTGTTGTAATTCACTGGTGATGCATTCTTGAGTTCCTTGAATACATATTGCTTGGGCATTTACATAAATAATTTCCATTAGTTTTCGTATATTTATGCTGAATTTTGTCATTGAATGCAAACAGGGTTATTGTTTTTCATTGTTGTTTTCTGGGGATTCTTCCCAGTTTTTAGTACAATTTTTACATTTCCTCAAGAACGAGCCATGTTAGCAAAGGAGCGTGCAGTAGATATGTACAAATTAAGCGCATACTTTATGGCTCGAAACTTAAGTGACATGCCACTCGAACTCTTTCTTCTCATTGTATATTTGCTCATAGTTTTCTCCATGAAAAACTTAAGAATGACAGTTGCAGCCTTTTTTCTTGCCATGCTCACACTATTCCTCAGTATTATTACAGCTCAGGTATGCTTTCCAAAACGTTCAAGTTTATTTTCTAGCTGTCTCCATTGCAAAACTATAAAGTAGAAACGCTATATGTTGATTTTTGGCTATTATGACTGTATCAAAGGGCATGCTTAATATCTCAGATATGGACCTTTATGATTCACGGTCTTGGATTGTCCATAGGTGCTGCATTTATGAACATAAAGAAGGCTACTACTCTAGCCTCTATTACTATGCCGACATTCATGCTTGTTGGGGGATTTTTTGTACAGGTAGAAGCTATGAATCAGTTGGGCCTTGGCATCCCCTCATCATAGCTCATACTAAGGACACAATGCTACTCTAAATATTTAATGTCCCTTATGTTTATAGTTTATAGGATTGTGTTGGATTTAAGAGAACACCCTTTTTAACTATGTCGCACTCCACATATTTTGCTTCCTGCAGTGAGTTCCTGTGTTTATAAAATGGATCAGGTATCTCTCTTTTAATTACTATACATATAGGATTTTACTCAAAATGCAGTATGACACACATCAACGGTATGATTGTTCAAGTCCCAGTGGATGTAAAAGTATAGAAACATCTCCTTCTCTTCGAGGGATTTCCGTGGATGGAGGATTCGAGGAAGCATGGAAGTTATACGTATTTCCAACTACTGCACTCAAGATCCATAGAGTTAACACATCTACCTTGTCTTGATTGTAATCTGCAAACATATATCTGGTTCCATTCCTTCTCATGTTTCAGAGCATGCTTGGTGGCCTTACTTTCCAAAGCAAAGTAATATGCAAACATATATCTGGTTCCATTCCTTCTAATGTTTCAGAGTATTCTTGGTGGCCTTACTTTCCAAAGCAAAAGTTGGAAAGCCAACTTCATCTCTTGCTTTATGGTCCCATGAAGCCAATTGTAATTGTTGAATGAACGGGTTGAAGCTTCCATTCCTGGTTGCCCTGTTTCTTTCACTCATAGACAATAATCTTGCTGCCATCACATAAATGTTAAACTAATAGCATTCGACTTGCTGATAGCTCTGGAAATGATGCTTTAAAGTGGTAGCCAAATTTGCATTGCCATTACAACAATTTTTTATTTAATGTTCACTTAAGCTGGCCACTCTGCACAGGTTGAATGAATAGGTTGAAGCTTCCATTCCAGATTGCCCTGTTTCTTTCACTCATAGATAGTAATCTCGTTGCCACCACATATTCCTCCGACAAAAGCTATCAACAAATTTTGCAGTTGTACCTATTTTCAACATCTGCACTCAAGGTCCATTGAATTCACTCCTATGCCTTCTCATGATTATAATCTTCTAATGTATATCTCGTTCCATTACTCTCCCCATGTTTCAGAGCATGCTTGGTTTCCTTATTCTCCAAAGAAAAATCTAGGAAGCCAGCTTTATCCCTTTCTTTGTGGTCCCATTAATCTGCTTTGCTCCATTACTAACGAGCTTATGTGGATTTCCCAGTACAATCACTGCAACATTGCCTAGGGCAGAGAATTAAATGGAGTCAGATTCATAGTGCTAATGGCAAACGGACTAAGAATTCTGTAGGGATTGAAACCCATATGTCGAATAAGAATAAGAACAAGGCCCAATGCCCACGAGCTCCATCGTTTAGTAAGAGGGCATCTGTGGTTGGAAGGCATGGGAGAAAACCCCTGTAATACTAAAATTGATGTCTGGCATAAGGGATTTTGTGGGAGATCTTCAATGGAGAACCCAAGCAGAGAACATCAAATATTTGGAAATCTCTAGTCAAAGCTTTTGCTTTAGTACGACGATGGATTGCATGGAAAATTGAAAAGGGAAACAAGGTAAGAGTGGGAGAAGATCCTTGGGTTGGTTGCAGTGAAAATTTCAGGTTGTCTCATCCTATACTGGCTGACTTACATGCTTTAGGGATTCACAAGATAAAAATGCAGCAGGTTTGACTGAAGGTTGGATAAAGTGATGGAAATCTGGAGAGAAGTTTGCATTCGCATGGTGAAATGACTATTAAATGGTTCCATTTGCATGGAGAAATGGCTGTTAAAATGGCAACAGTTTATAGATAATATAAAGCATAGTGGCATATCATAATGAAGCTATCAGATCCAAAAGTCAGTGCTAAATTTAATTACATTACAGTTATATTTCAGAAATCTGATTAAAAAGGAGTGAAGTAAAACACTTTACTTCTGTCTACTGTATTTTCGGAATATTCCAAAATGGAGATAAAAGATATCCCAATAACAGTGTTCTTTATTTAAATTGATTTGTGATGTATCAATTTCGTTATAGTTTACTTTTCAAATCTGCCAGAATCTAGGCAGTTCATTTGAAAACCAAGGTCTGGTAGTTTGTCCACAGAGATTTGTTATTTAGGGAATATAGGATGTTAAAGGACAGTACCTGCCTGGACATGAAGAGATAGCCCTGTCCATGCAAGATTCTATTCCAAAACAAATCCAGAGAAGGAAGACTTATCCAAAGAGGAAATACTTTTTATCTAGCAGAGACGAAGGTATTTTTTATTTCGAGATTTCTAGGTGATTTCTGAGAAGAATACAAGTGTACATTGAAGACAACTTTTAATTCTTGACAGCCCCAATATACAGAGATTTTCTAAATATTTCACATACTAATTTACAGATATTTTAGAAACTTCATATAAAAATTTTTGAAAAATATTTGCATCTTCCAGGAATGATCGAGCGCCTCCCTTGCAAAAATATGTTGTAGGTGACTGTCATCTAATCCAACCTCCTACTCTATCACGCATTGACAACACTAACTGTCATTGGATTGTTCACTTTGTGGAAGACAAAGCCGAGTAATAAATGATGATTTTAGGTGAAGAGAGAGATCACTTTGTCAAAGCATGTGGAAATAAGCAAGTCAAGATGACAAGACCCTCATTTTTAATAATATCTTTTACATTTTCAGTTGGAGTAAAAATATGCTTTTGGTAAGTGAGAACATAAAACATTGTCCATATTTAAATGTAACTTTGGGGAGAAAGACGTTTTGTGATTGATACAATCAATAATAAGAGGATTGCAACAAGCATCAAGAAACAAAGTCTATAGACAATTTTGATGAAGAAGTGACAAAATCAGATACTTTGGCTGGCAACCAGCATGTGAAGTGGCAACAACCTATGGCACCAAAGGTATGTGCATTTGAAATATCAGTATCTTTTTACTAGTAAAGGGTAAAATAGTTATTGGAATGTTCATGAGAAGAAACAACCAAATTGTGAGGTATCTTTTTGGCAGGGAAATACCACATATTGACCTTTTGAAGGAGGAAAGGCTTGGAGAGCCAAAAAAGTTTTCAATATAGTCCATGGTGATATATGCAGCCTGTTATCATAGAAATCTATGTCCACAACCCTGCATGCTACTTCTAGACAGTCAACCTGTCACAGTTGAAAGTATTTCCATTCAGGCTGGTGTTTTCCAGTTTCAGGGGGGGCTGTTGTCCCTAGATAATGTACGTTGTTATCCACTTTCACTTTGTGCAACCAAAAGTGAAGTAATTCCTTAAATGAAATTTGTAAGGTTCTCTGTTCCGGTAAAAAAGAATACTTTTCAGAAGTTCATAAAAGAATTTGTTCCTTGTTTATGAGACTCAAAACCCTTAGCACACTAAAACAAAATGTTCCACCTCAATCAAAGAAAGGAGTTTGTATATTGGGTAATAAACTCAAACAATCATTTCTTATTGAGAGAATCTACCAGGTAAAGGAACGAATCAGTTAGGAAATTTAATAATTGAACGGTTGGTTGCGGGCTGCTCTCTTTTGTCTCTGATTTATAAATAATTTCGTCTCTGGAGCCAGATCTTATTTGGGTTTGGTTTTGTCAGGTGGAGTGATTTCACAACAATATTAGATTGAAATAGCGATTTTCAAGAGCGGTCCGAAAGCTCCCGCTCAGTGTAAAAAAAGGGTTGTAGAGAATAGCGAGGAGGCTTCAGGAGGGGCTATTTAATTGGGTTGAAGGATTTTCCATTTCATGGCTTGCTTGGCTTTTTCTGTTCTTTGAGGGTTCAATCGTGTGTTTCTTTTTAAAGTGTTAATGGAGATTTTTGCATGAATTTAGATGGGGAATTGGAATATGGGTGTGGGTGTTGAACGGTTGGTTGTGGGCTGCTCTCTTTTGTTTCTTCTCTGATTGAGAAATTATTTCGTTTCTGCAGCTGGATTTTATTAGGGTTTGGTTTTGTCAAGCCGAGTGATTTCTTAAGAATATTCGATTGAAATGGCGATTTTCAAGAGCGCTTCGAAGGCTTTCAGGAATAGCAGCCAGTCTCAGACACAATCGAGTTCATCCACTAATGATGAGCTTCAGAACCGTAAATTCAAAAATGTAAAATTTTTCACTGCAAATACAGGTACATGTTCTGATTGGGGAGGCGGAACAAACCTAGTTGGCGAGCAGCAGAGCGGGTGGTGAGTAGCAGAACGGAGGAATTGCAGAGCGGAAGGTTCTGATTGGGGAGGCGGAACAAACCTAGTTGGCGAGCAGTAGAGCGGGTGGCTAGCAGTAGAATGGAGGAATTGCAGAGCGGGAGGCGCCTAGTCGAGGAGCTGCGTGGAAAAATCAGGGAGTGAATCCCGGAGTGGAGCCAGGGGATGATTGAGTAAATCAGGGAGTGAATGTGGAGCGGAGGAAGGGGTGGCAGAGCCAGGGGAGCGTGGCAGAGGGCGGAGGGATTACCGGCGGCCGGCGCCGGACAATTTTCTGGGCGGCAACGGAAACCGGGCAATTCCTCCGCGCAGGTAGACTACTCCTTTAAAATGTTGGCGGAGGTTTTTCATGATTATAAAATTTACAAACGGAATAAAATGTTTATGAGTTTCAAAGTATTTTTCACTTTTAGGTTATAATTTTGTGTTTTTTAATTTGTGTTTTATATTTATAATTTAAACCATTTTGATTTATTTTTTGATTTATATTTTATATTTTTAGTTTAGATTGATTTTGAAAAAATGGTATATAATTATATAATTGTAATTTTTATTTTTATTTTTATGAGCAAATTTCAAAAATATTTTAATAACTTGTAAAATAATAATAGATATTGAGTTATTTCAAGGGTTAGCTTTAGTGATTAAGTTCTATGTATCTTGCTTATTTATAGGTCACACCGTCAATCTCCTCAACACTCTTGGGGTTAGGCCGTGGATGTAGCAACCACCCAGTGTCAACCACCACAAAAATTAGTAGTGAATATTGAAATAATTAATTAGGGTTATCATTATTTTCACATCTTAATAACAACACAAAAAACAATTTGTTAAAAGGTTGGTTTTTATATTTTTTATAAAACTCAAACAAAAAAAATTCAAGTTTCATAATTCTTAGTTTCCTTTCCCTTTACCTTGGTGATTCAATAGTTGTCCTACATTTAGGAGTGTCTCTTATTAAGGAGTATCACATTCACATACAAGAGATTCCCAATACGCTTCCAAAACATTCAATCAATCATTAAAATAGGTTGGGGCTCCATAGGTATTGATCAAATATGGGAATTATCTAAACACTTTAATGTAGTAAGTTACATAGTTACAGTGTAATCCTCACTTAACATGAAGACCAATTATGCCAACACCATGTTGGTTTCTCTCAAGAAAATGAAAAAAAAAATAGTTAACAAAGATTTTCTCACGCCACATTTAAAGGATATGCTAGTTATATATTTAAGCTAGTTAATTATGTTATACTATGTTCAACTCCTATTTCCCACAACGACCCATTATATAATAGGATATGCATGCTTCTTTTTAAGGTTAAATGAGCCAAATGGGCACAAAAAATCCCTATCACCCAAGGCCAAATATAGTAGTGAGTTTTCTAAAGAGTATTATTTATTACCCGTACTCCCCAACAATAAGAAAATTAAAAAAATATCTTCATAATTCTTGGAAAAAAAATTGTTTATCCCTTATTTAACATAAGGGGAAAAAAGGATTAAGAATATGGGAGAAGAAAAGTGATGTAGGTAGGGCCTGCAAATAACCAAGATCTTTTTCACTCATGCATATAAAAGCATGCGCCTCAAATCAACTTCAATTACACGACAATTTTTAATACCCCATGCGGAAGCTTAAATTCCTCAATCAAATTTTTCCATTACACTCATCGTTGTGTTACCCCATCAATTGTTTGAACAAATTACTTTATAACAATTGGTCAAGTCATCACTGTAATAAGTACCAATTCAATTCACATATGGCTATATTTAAAAATCAATAAAACCAGTGTACCCATGTAAGAAAATCTCAACTCGACCACATATGAATCCCACTCTTCAAAAAATCGGATTCCAATATAAGCTCTGTTTCATAATACCATTACAAATATTTATTATATCTACAATTTCCACATGTCACAATTTGTTCAACTGCGCAAAGGATCAACCCATTCATTTCATAAGCCTTCATACACTATAAAGGTACCTACCTCAACAATGCCTATGCAAATTCATAGTTTTCCAAAAAAATCTAAACTCAACACATTTGTGGTTAAGATGGAGTGGAACATCGAGCTTCCACTCTGCGCCTGATCTTGTAATTTCTTTGATTCGACCAAGACTTCATGAATTCTTCTGCTACCTCTGCTTCAAGTCTTTACTTCGCACATTCATCTCTTCTTAATTACATCAATTATGTTCTCTGTCAAACATGTTTTACAGCTCCAGATATGTTGAGGGAAAGCATTTCAAAAAATCGATGGCCCTTAAAATTTCTTCATTGAATTTCACTAATGAGTATATAAAGTTTTGCACAGGCTACCAACGTATTCAACGTTCAGCTTAACATTTCAGTATTTGCGTTTATAAAGAATTTAAAAAACATTAAAGCTTCACTTACCCAGAAATTCTTCTACGCATTCAATCATTGATCAACATAACTCCAGAACCATTCATACGGTTCATTAGTCTCCCATATCCATCAACTTAGAACACTTGACAAAATGATTCTTTATTAAAACAATAATAATTACAGAATTATAGAGATCCTCCCTCTCGTGGCCAGATTTACAATAAATTGACCCTACTTGACATTGAAGCCATACCTTCGCTTCCCCACACAAACACCACTTCCTTCCTCTCTCTCATGCAAGCTTTGTTGCCTCTTTATTTCTAATTAAGGATAGACCTTCTCGGTCCTTATCCAATACAAAAACATCCTTTACATAATGATTTAAAACATAAAAGCTTTAAAGCTCTACATGCAATGCATACATATGACAAAAAGCCTCTTGAGGCTTTATTCCATCTTTTCTTCTATTTTAAAATAGAAAAGCCTCCTTATCACTTAATGATCCACATCCATTCCTTTTATGCCTAAAAGCTCTCCCTAGTTCCTATGTTCTCATTTATTTATTTTGAGAATATCTAATTAAATCACACTTAAAAGCCTAAATATTAAACTAACTTGGAACTTAGGAAACTAATTCCAAAAATGCATGACCCCCTATGTCTACTATTTACAATGATTTCCCTTGGGCTGAATGCTCCTGCATCAGACTCCCAAGGTAGAAAATATTCATGATCTCCTGATCATGCGTTTTAAGTCTTTATCCTTGTCTTCCAGGATCCCACACTTTGTTCTGCAAGTCATCATCTTCTGTTGCTTGCTGCTTTTCTCCAGGTCTCCATATCCTATGTTGTATCCTACCTCCAGCTGTACTTTCATACTCTGCTTTTGTCTTTACCTTGCTGAAATTCTTCTACTTTCTTACCGTTGTTCTTCTCCTTTGTTTTACTGCTGCTGGCCTCTTCTGGGATACTTTCATCATCAGTCTTCTGATGATTTCAATCTCTTGATCCAATAAGTCTCATGGTTTTTGATTTCTTGCTGTCTGCTGAGCTAACACGGCTTGCTCAGTTTTTACTCTCTCTATCTGTACTGTCACTTGCTGACTTCTTGCTTCTATGCTTGTTTCTGTTCTGACTGCCACCCGATCATCCATGCCCTCTTGTCTTTAGGAACAGATAACTTCTTCTCCCTTTATTTCACTGCTCAACTGAGTCAAATGTTCTTCAGTACCAATACCTACATTCACCAAACACTTGTTAAAATAAAATTCATAAGGCCTCAGTGCCTTACTTCCCATTGCTAGTATTTCAGTATGTTGATCCCAATCATTCTTGAAATTATCACTCAGTCTATCCTCAGCATCATCTTCTCTGAGAATGCCTCTGTGTTTTGGTTCATAAAAATGAACCTCT
Organism: Pinus taeda; assembly: GCA_000404065.3. Classification (NCBI taxonomy): domain Eukaryota; kingdom Viridiplantae; phylum Streptophyta; class Pinopsida; order Pinales; family Pinaceae; genus Pinus; species Pinus taeda. The sequence continues at coordinate 23,576 of APFE031169893.1, forward strand.
TTATTTTGATTCATCTCTGTCTTTATATTCTGAATACTTATATTCTGTACTTCTAGTCTCTTCTCTAGAACACTTAACTCATGCCATAAACCTGTCATCTCCTTTGAGAAAATTTATGTGAAATCTTCAATACTTTCACAAGCCAAGCTTCTTGTTGTTACCATCTCATCACCTGTTATCAGAACATAATTATTATTCTCAACTCCTACAATAAAGTCAGTTATTTGTCCATCACTTAATAAAAACAATTTAAATTGATCACCATCATATATCATCCCTGCATTCATACAGAACTTGTTAGTTTTAAAACGACAAGTTTCAACAGTTTCAACTGTTGGTTCATATACCAGCTCCTCAAGCTGATCCTTTTCTTCATTCACAAGAACTTCCTGTGTTGTAACAGCAAAAGCATTGCTGCTTTCTTCTTCAAAGTATTTATCTCCTGAAAGATTCTTTTCCATGTTTGTGACAGCTTCACAAGATTGTGCATCCTTCTCGACACCTGTAATCACATCAAAATTGTCAGCTATACAAACACAAGATTTCACATTATCTAATTGATCTGGATTTACCCAATAACTGAAGAAATCATCAATGATCTTCTCCTCTGCTTCACCAGTGGAAACCTCCTTTTCCAACTCAGCTGCTCTGAGTTCTTCCCATCTCAACTGTACATCCATCATCTGCTCAAGCTTCCTCAGCTCCCCTGTTAACTGCATGTTTATCTGTAAATCTCTTCTCTGCTGTAGCCTCTGCCACTTCACTCTCTTCCTCATCAGCAAACCATGTCTCTGGTCTTTCATATTTTCCCGTAACAACTCCATCAATAGCTCAAGATGAACTGCTATCTCAGCTTTCTCTTTCTCATACTCTTCCTGAGTCAACTTCTGTCTTATGCCATTTGCCTTGGCATATTTCTCCTTCTTTCTTCTGTGGCCTCTTTCTGAACCTCTGCTCTCTCCTTTATGACTTTCAGTAGTCATCTTCCTCGCCATGAGTTTCTTACCCATGAGTTGCATCAAGCCTCTACAACAGCAAACTCTCTTGTTGCCACTTACCTCACCAATCCTTACCTCCGGATCTGGTCTTTTAGTAATCACTCGTCCTCTGCTGGAACCCTTTGAGCATTTCTCCACTACTCCTTCAGGCTTCTCTCTTCTGAAAATTTCAAGAACATACTTGTCCTTTTTATTCAACCTCTGTTGAATCTTTAGGTTCTACCACATTCACCTAGAATCCCTTGTTGGACTCCTTCACCACTGCACTCTAGCTGTGATCTACTTCTTCCCGCTGAGATTTCTTCACTATGCCTATAAATCAAATTATCCAAGCATAACCTTTAAACCAGAGATAAATAATACCTGTCAGCTCACCTTTCAAGATCCTGTTGATCTTGTTTCACTTCCTCAACTGCACTACATCTCTGTGCTGCAATATTCATCAGTTCCAAAATCTAACATTCATTCATCACATGCAATTAACTTAACTTAAAAACTTGAATCTTCAAACAAAGCTATTCTTGCTCTGATACCACCTGATGCAGGTAGGGCCTGCAAATAACCAGGATCTTTTTCACTCATGCATATAAAAGCATGCGCCTCAAATCAACTTCAATTACACGGAAATTTTCAATACTCCATGCGGAAGCTTAAATTCCTCAATCAAATTTTTCCATTACACTCATCGTTGTGTTACCCCATCAATTGTTTGAACAAATTACTTTATAACAGTTTGGTCAAGTCATCACTGTAATAAGTACCGATTCAATTCACATATGGCTATATTTAAAAATCAATAAAACCAGTGTACCCATGTAAGAAAATCTCAACTCGACCACATATGAATCCCACTTTTTAGAAAATCGGATTCCAATATAAGCTTTGTTTCATAATACCATTACAAATATTTATTATATCTGCAATTTCCACATGTCACAATTTGTTCAACTGCGCAAAGGATCAGCCCATTCATTTCATAAGCCTTCATACGCTATAAAGGTACCTACCTCAACAATGCCTCTGCAAATTCATAGTTTTCCCAAAAGAATCTAAACTCAACACATTTGTGGTTAAGATGGAGTGGAACATCGAGCTTCCACTCTGCGCCTGATCTTGTAATTTCTCTGATTCGACCAGGATTTCATGAATTCTTCTGCTACCTCTGCTTCAAGTCTTTACTTCGCACATTCATCTCTTCTTAATTACATCAATTATGTTCTCTGTCAAACATGTTTTACAGCTCCAGATACGTTGAGGGATATCATTTCAGCAAATCGATGGCCCTTAACATTTCTTCATTGAATTTCACTAATGAGTATATAAACTTTTGCACAGGCTACCAACGTATTCAACGTTCAGCTTAACATTTCAGTATTTGGGTTTATAAAGAATTTCAAAAACATTAAAGCTTCACTTATCTAGAAATTCTTCTACACATTCAATCATTGATCAACATAACTCTAGAACCATTCATACGGTTCATTAGTCTCCCAGATCCATCAACTTAGAACACTTGACAAAATCATTATTTATTAAAACAATAATAATTACAGAATTATAGAGAGCCTCCCTCTCGTGGCCAGATTTACAATAAATTGACCCTACTTGACATTGAAGCCAGACCTTCACTTCCCCACATGAACACCACCACCTTCCTCTCTCTCATGCGAGCTTTGTTGCCTCTTTATTTCTAATTAAGGATAGACCTTCTCGGTCCTTATCCAATACAAAAACATGCTTTACATAACGATTTAAAACATAAAAGATTTAAAGCTCTACATGCAATGCATACATATGACAAAAAACCTCTTGAGGCTTTATTCCATCTTTTTTTCTATTTTAAAATAGAAAAGCCTCCTTATCACTTAATGATCCACATCCATTCCTTTTATGCCTAAAATCTCTCCCTAGTTCCTATGTTCTCATTTATTTATTTTGAGAATATCTAATTAAATCACACTTAAAAGCCTAAATATTAAACTAACTTGGAACTTAGGAAACTAATTCCAAAGATGCATGACCCCCTATGTCTACTATTTACAATGATTTCCCTTGGGTTGAATGCTCCTGCATCAAAAAGATAGAAAGCTTACTCATAGATCACCCTATTGTAAGCTCATACCTATTAATTAATAATATATTTTCCAAGAGTCAATAAAGGAGGAATGTTTATCTATGAAACCTCTTTCCTCTAGTTGCAAAGTGCATGTCACCATATGTATAGTTGACCCTCCCTGAAAACAAACGTGGCATTATGATGACATGATACACAAGGTCGAAATATTATCATACCACTTTTCTTGTTCATGAATATTATGAAGACAATTATGCGAGCATTTGAACTCAAACTTCTTGTTTGTCCACAAAATAAAAGAGGATCTACTGGAAGCATTCGAGGCTTCTTAAAGATGTAGATTTTTTGAGGATTTCTAAGATATCTTTTTCTACCAACATATATCCCAAAGATAAAAGGACAAATAGTACATGTTTTTTCCTCTTTGTAACAACATGTAGATCAATTTAAGCACATAATTCTCCCACATAGTTTGGTTCAAAACATACAAGATAGTTGACATGAAAATTTTGATATAGACGAATATAAAATAAACAATTTCTAATAAAATTCACATTTAGACAATCCATTTTCTCCCCAATCTCTGTATCTACATTCATAATGAGGTTCTAATTTCACTACCTATGTATTATAGTATAAAATTACTCACAAAAAGTTTGGTTAATTATTTTTTAAATACTAATTCATTTTAGCTCTAATATTAAAGCTTCCAAAAATGTAATTCTTTATTTTCTAATAGTAATACATCTCACTTTATTAATGATTGTTCATAAGTATCATTATGGATTAAAAATTATAACTTGTGTACTTGGAAGATCTCTTATATTACAATAAAGTTAGCATAACCAAAAATTTAATGAGTGTTTGATTGGTATTATGTATTTACAAAATGCAATATTTCATAATTTATCTTTCTACAGTTATCTTATGCTTCAAATATTTCCTCCTTTTATACTTTTCTTCGGCTTAATAATTTAGTTTGGGAAAGATTATGAGAAATTGAATTTATTTGAAGATAAAAAATTCTCTTGTGGACACCAAATATCTTGATTTATTTTAAATAAAATTTAGTTTA
>APFE031169893.1:28149-43820 GCA_000404065.3 Pinus taeda
ATTTTTTATATAATATATTTTCAAAATTTTCATTTTTTTTCCTATGAGAAATAGACACCTTCAATAATTTCCATAGATGCAACTCAAAATAATTCTAAATGCATCGAATAATTTTATATATATTATATCATTTATTTAATTATTTTTTCTACATTAATTTAAGATATCAAGCAACAAAAACAAGTCAATTTTTATTTCAAATTATTGTAATTTCCAACATCATTGTTATTACTCCATTCCTTTTGTTTGTTAGGTAATGTGAGTCCTCATACAACTAGCATGATTAACCTCTTTCTTGAGTACCCATGAGCTAGGGGCATCTAAGTTCTCAAAATAGGGCGAGGCACGTGGCCTATGCTACACAACCCTTTAACATGAATTGATTTTCACACATGGGATTTCGAACTAGTGACATTTTCATCATGGAGTCCCTTAAACACTATGTCACTACCTATACTATCCCCTATAAACTTATTATTAGTTTATTTTTAATTTTATGAAATATTTTATTAAACCTATCTATGATAAAAAATATTAAAATTATAATAAAATGTAAATCTTTACATGAATCTTATTATATTACTTTTATGTTTGTAGTATGCATAAAAATGTTTATGTATTTTTTTTTAAACAAAATTAACCATAAACATAAATATAATTCTCAAAATTTAGAACTATTCTTAGTATAATGATATAATTCAAGATTGGACATTAACTTGATTGAGTTGAGGCTCATTTTACAACCTAGTATAAGCGGAATGTATAAGTATATCCATGCTTAATGTGGATTAGACACGTGTCCTTAAAAAAATAAACATAAAATAAACTATAAATAGAAAAATAATATCTGCTATAATAAAAAATGAATATGATATGCATGTAAAGTAATTAAAAGTAAAAAAATGTGTGAGTAATATGTTTAAACATTATACTTTTCAAAAATATTTCAACATGAGATTTAAATAAACTAATGTATAAGTATGTCCATGCTCAATGTGGAGTAGACACTTTTCTTAAAAAAGAAAAAATAAAATAAGTTGTAAATAGAAAAATAATATGTGCTATAATAAAAAATTAATATTCTATGCATGTAAAGTAATTAAAAGTAAAAAAAATGTGTGAGTAATATGTTTAAACATTATACTTTTCAAAACTATTTTAACATGAGCTTTAAATAAACTATTTGAAAAAGTATGATGTCGATATCAACGTCATATATATCTATGTACAAAAAAAATTGCTAAATGAAAATATTTTAATGTTGTATATAATAAAATATTCAATATGGGTCATCAATAAAATATTTTAATAAAAGGTATACTTACAAATATATTAATAATAAAAAATTTATTTTAATTGTTCTCATAAAATGTCTAAATGTGCATGTTATATACCCAAAAAAAATATTTTTATGGGTAAAACATTTAAAGTGGTCTCAATATTCTACAATGTGGTCCTCTACATGCTTTATATAACATTCAAAAATAAAATTTAAACAATGAAAAATTACATATTGTATTTTGCACTTTAAAGAACTTTTCATGTGAATAAATTTGATCCTTCTTGGCTCATGTTAGATCCATGCTTAAAATAGATCTATATTGGTTAAATGTGGTGAAGAATGTAATGTAATAATAAAGGTGTACTGTGAATCATGGTTATGTTTGGCATGTTTAGGATTAAAATTTCAATCCGAGAAAGAAAGAGGAAGGGAATGAAAAACCTATGTGTTTAAATAGGGCGTGACTGTTTTATCGATAGAATATTAGAATCATTGATTATTTTATTGGTGGATGGAAAATTGGAATCATTTTGAATTTATTTGAATTGGTGAGGTGGAGATATCTATCCATTGGGAGGTGATGTATGCCTAAACAATTTATCTATTGAGGAAGTGGTACAATTAAGGGAAATAACGATAGCTTGTATGGGGAGGGTAGTTATAGATGTGTAGCGTGAATCATGGTTTATATTTGGCATGTTTTGGGTTAAAATTCCAATAGGAAGAAAGGGGAAGGGAATGAATAACTTATGTGCTTAAATAGGGTGTGACTATTTATTGGTAGAATATTAGAATTATCGATTATTCTATTAATGGGATGAAATATTGGAATCTTTTTGAATTTATTTGAATTAGTGAGGTGGATATATCTATCCATTGGGGGAGTGGTGTATGCCTAAACAATTTATCTGCTAAGGAAGTGGTACAATTAAGGGAAATAAGATAACATGTATGGGGAGGGATTATATCTATTATATATATATATATATATATATATATATATATATATATATATAAATATATATATATATATATAAACGAGGTGTGTATTAATTGGCCTTTGTGGGGTTTAGTTTTCATTTTCATAGGTTCAAATCTTATGGGGAGGGGTTGAGGATGGAAGATACCTTTAGGAAAATAAAACTATCAGAAGAGGAGCATTAAAATTTCAGTATGCATTGATAGATAGATTGTATAGAACTTGTTATGTGCAACATGTGGAGCTTGTTACATACAACAAAAGAAACCATAGAATTCAAAGTTGGTGGAGCTTGTTACGTGCAACACAATAAATCATAAAATTCAAAGTGGGTGGTGAAATAACACACAACTATCACAATTTTAGGCATTTACTCTTGTCTTATAGTGTTGTTGCAACATAGCCATAGGTGCCTCTTTGGAAAAGATTGTTATTTTTAAGGGTCCTATCTTCAAGTTGGGCTCATCGATCTCCACAAAAACAAGAATAAAATTGATTGGGAGTTTGATAGGGAGCACTCATTGGAGAGCACATCTTGGGGCTGACAAAATGTCCAATGTTATGGAAGAATCCTTCTTCTTGTCTTAAAAAATGTCTTCCTCAATTTGATAATCGTATTTGATATCTTAGTCTTGTTGAATACTTGTAGTAACTCTAAAAGTATTTAATATGGATTCTACCACCTAGGGAGTACATATACAACATAGATATTAGTGCAACCCTCTGGAAAGCCTGAGATCATTGTCTAGGGGATACACCTTTTAGATGGGTCCAACTAGCTTGTGATACTATGGAAGATTGATGTAACTTACACTCTTGATGGGACAGATCACTGCAAATTACTGGTAAGATGTTATATTTTATAGTAAATGTTTAGATGTATCTTATAGCAAGTGTTCAAAAAATTATTATTGTCCTTTCTTAGTATATGCACTATCATAAACCCTAGCTTGATTTGTTACAATTTTTCTTTTCAATTAATCTTATATTTTACCAAGTTAAAACTCATTGGATTTTTGGATTTTGTAGTTAGAGAAGTTTTTGAGGTCATTTATGAAGGTCAACATACAAAAAATGAGTATTTGTAGATGAAGACACCGGCTAGCAGTGAAAACTTGGTTGTTGAAATTTTCATAGTTGGATAGCTTGGTTACTCCAAGTTCAAGTATGTATTACATTTTCTCTTATTATACCTGCTGCAGACATGGTATTACACATTCGATTTTTTCTTTGACCCAAAAAAATTTAGAACTTTTGCATAGTTTAACATTATGCATTGAATTTTATTATTTTTGTTATTATTTAAATTGATTTATCTGCAATGTGATTGGTTCACCTATGATTCTGTAATCATTACATCCCCAACTATCTGTGGAATTTTCTGCACTAATTTCTGATGTAATTACAATAATCATGGAATATTTTTTGGAAATCCATATCATTGTAATGGTAGATAAAATGTGTCCTTGTTTTCACACATCCACTGGGGGTTGTCATGCGCCTAAAACTGGTGGCTTCTTCCTTTGTAAAAAATTAGATTGAAATAAAGGAGTTGTGGCGTGCTCCTATTAACAATGAAACAAATGAGGAGGGAACCCCAACATGCTCCCAATGATGATGAAATAAATGAAGTGGGAACAATGCATTATATATGCTCGAGTGACTATAACCACTTTTTTTCCATAAAGAAAAAAACGCTTTCATTATAGGAATAGAAAGTACATTTGTAACATTTGTCCAATACAACTAGAAGCTTCAAAAACAAGTGTTATCTCTGAATACTTCCTATATCTTCATGTCAAAACTAACTACTTTTACTTTTATTCAATAAGAGCTAACTGACAAAAAAAGAATAACTAAATGTGAGTTAAGAAAAATTCAAAATATAAGAAAGTTTGATGCAAATAAAACTGAAACATAGTCTAACCCATCAAAAAATGCTATACCCAGATCTCAACAATTTTCCATCTCCAAAATAATGGAATTTGAAAAATCTCAAAACCACACAACATCCCTCCTTAGACAATTTGTCAGCCTCACTATTTTTTTCACGAAATATATGTGAAACTGAAATCCTCTTAAAGGGTAGTATAAAAACCCTAATCTTTTGTTGTTAATTGGAGAGAGGATGTGTCTCTAGTTTTTATCTATCATTAGACCAATAAAAAATAGTATTTAAGTCATAAAAAACTATTATCTCCACCTAACCAATCCAATTAGTGCAGAAAATGATGGCCCATAAAGCAATAAGTTTCACCCTTGTATTCAAGCCTTTACCACTATGCGAAAGAATTAGTAATAATGGATAGGATTAAAAGTATCACCATACCACTACCATAGGAACTAAATGAGTTGGCTCCATTAAAGAATCCCATAGGGAAGATAGTCCATAGGTCCTTAGGAATTCGAGAGAATCTAGGGACCTTATCAATAGATGAAAAAAATACCTTGTAATATGGCACAATCAATGTTTAGGTCCTGAGAACGTCTGGAAGAATCAAGTAAAAAATGAGATCCTTTTGAGCCCTCCAAATTCCCCATAGGAAAAAGAAGGGGAGAGATGTATGAATCTTGTTATCCTCAATCCACAGTTGGAGGAAAATGGTAATGTTCGACCTATCCAGATCTGCAATGTAATCAAGTAGGTACAACAAATTAGTCCAGATAGATCTCGAGATATAGAAATGAAGAAATATGTGAGAAATGTATTATCCATGTTCCAAATAAAGAAACGATAAGGCCATATACTAAAATCACTACTTAGTGGAATTGTCCCATGTTAATATCCATTTATGAGCCATCAAACAGATGAAGCATTTCAATTTTTGTGGCACATGCCAGCTCCATGACTTGTTCATCCATGCGAAATTTAGGTCCAACACCTAATTAATGATGGAATAAGTCTCTCTGAAAATGACCTAACTATTATGTAGACCACCATTCCATTGTAATTTTTCCATTCACGGGGAAAATCACAAGAAGCTTTAGATTTAGATGTATTTTAGCAGTTCATGGGATAAATGTGTCGGAATATATGGCATATAAGAGTCTTTCCAACAAGATAAATATGAAGAATAAATGATAACTACTTCCTTAAGAACATGGATATAAAAACCATGTAGCGAAGAAATGAGCAGAAAATGATCCTAGATGACTTTTTACTCAAAAAAATGAAAGTCAAAGGATGCTTTTGAAAATAGCCTCATTGCATAGATCTCTTCACTTTGAATCTATTGCAATTTGAATGGGCTAGAATGGACTTCGGATGAAGAAGTTATTGCAAAAAGAAAATTTCCCTTTGTCCTTTGAAAAGGAGGCAATTTCCTATTAAAAGGGACTTAAAGGAAAATAAGGGTTTCTTGAATAAATCACATAAGAGAAAAGCCAAGCGGAGTGTTAAAGGACTTGGCCTTAAGGAATTGCGACAACGGTAATGTAATTGCACGTGGACCATTAGATCAGATGCACAGATCAATGACAGAGATGGCTTTATCGCATCGCAATAAATTAAGGGAGAGGACTTAAAACAGGTGAAAAGACTTTTAGTGGACCCAAAGAATTATGAACCAAAATAACAGAAATTTGAATTCCATGGTAAACAGTATTTCAGATAGGCTTCAAGCAGTAAGTGGTATTGGATGGGCTCTGCTTGATTCCATAGATTGGCTGACACATAACACGATGCAAGAGAGAGAAAACTGCTTTTTCGGGCGGGTGATCTCTGCGCAAGTAGGCCATCCGAAAATGCTGTCAACTATTGGATTGGAGATTGCAAGATCAACAACGGAGATTGAGCAGACTATTTGTTGTTTTAGGTTTAGTGAAAATCATTGGATTAAAAGGCAAATTGACGAACCGGATTAAGTTGCATCACAATGAGTCAATTTCAAAGGAATGAACCTTGGGCCGTAAGCGATTGCAACTTGTGATTGCGATCAGGATGATAAAGTGATTGCGATGGAATATTGACCATCAGATCGAGGAGCAGATCAATGGTCGGGAATTAATTGCTAATCTCATTTTAGAGGGTCAAGTGACGGCATGCGATGAAAAAACAATTGCAATATGCAATGCGCTGATAGTGCGATCAGTGATTGGGATCACAACAATACAAATGGACCATACCATGCGACAATGCAATTGTGATATGTGATTAGAGCACTGAACCGATAAGATTATAAGCACAATTTCATAATATTTGAAATCTAGAATTACTGATTCTCTATGTATTTCCCGTGTATTGATGTTTTACCATATGCAATGCGATTTGCAATGTGTGATGAAGAAAATAGACTTGAGAGGGATATAGATGTGATTCTATATTATTTGAAGTCTAGTCGAATGGCTAATGAACATTTTTTTGTACATTTCTCTGTGTATTTCCATGGCATATTGGAATTCAGGATGATTATAGGAGGAGGCCAAACGACCGGGTTTCCTATACCCGTCGGTGCGTTTCAATGAGAAAATGGATTCTTTAATGAATCTATCGGTATTTCATGCTTGTAGATGTGAAAACCAATGCATGATAAATACACAAAGAGCACAATTGATAGGGGGTCGCTTGGAGGTTGAGCGAAACAAGAAAGCCACCAGAGGTTGGGAGGTAGAGTTAGAGAGCCAAGTAGAAGCAAAAGCCACAAGAGGTTAGAGCGAAAGCTATAGAGCCAAAGAGCTCAAATGGACTTCTACAAGCCATGAAGCTAGAGTGAAGTTCTAAACAACAAAGAGATCAAATGATCAAGTTGTTGCTGGTGTCTGATGTGTGCTAAAGACAGAAGAACGAATTCCAAAGACAATACAGAATTCTGAGGGAGACAAAGAAACCAGAAGCTCAAGAAGCTCAGAGCACTAAATAAAGGAGTCAAGTCCAAAGAAGCCTAGATCTGTCTACAGAGTATGGACAACCAGTGGGATAAGATGGTATTCTAAGCCCATAAGGTATAGTTGTAACCCTATGGAGTTGAGTGTGGAGCTTGTAAAAGAATTCAGCCATAATCCCAAAGAGCCTAGTTGAGTTTATTAGCGCTCACGGAGGCGTAGCCCAAGATATTAGTGTGAACTCCATATTATATTATTGTCTCCTGTGGTTTGCTTATTTGTCGCTCTATTTACTATAATATTAATTTCATATCAGTTTAAGAAAATGAACTCAAAGCACATAAATAGTTAAAGGCAAAAAAGCATACACCTATTTCAAGTCCTTTAGTTACAGAAAATTGTCAAGCATAAGCTAGATCTTGGGAATATATAAGCTTTGGAGTGGGAGAGGTTCTTGTAAGCACGCCAGGAAGCCTAGTGCCCCATTTTAGATCAGGTGGTATAAGAGCATCAGGTTGATTAACCCCACCTTCAAAGAAGGTGTAATCAAAGCTTGTTATATTAGAGAAAGTTATACTAGAGCAGATGGTATCATGATGCAAATGGTATCAGATCAGAATGCTTGATTGGCAGAGTAATCTATATGCTTGTTTAACTTGAAATGTGTTTGATTGTTTGTAAACTGACTGTTGTTCGAGTTTGCAGAGGTGAAGGGAAAGCTATTGTTACGTAAGTCCAGGAGAGGACAAGAAGGAAGAAGTGTTGAAGGCATTCTTCTTATCCCAAAGGACCTCAAGGCAATCCTTGAAGCACAATAGGTTTGTTGCAAATGGTTGCTTGAATAAGCTCTTTGTTAATCTTGTTTGAAGTCCTTTTGTGCATTCCAATAATGAAAATTCTACAACTGAGTCCTCAAACTCCTCCTTCATCACAAGATTCTTTGATGAAGACATGAACCAAGACTTGTCCATCATGATGGACATGGTGAGAGAAATGTATGAGGATGGAAGGAAGAGAATCATACTTTGAGACCAGTTGAATTCCATGAAGGAAGAGGAGCAGTTACTTTCTAAAAAATTGCAGGAAGTGGAAGGCCAACTTCGTATTACAAATATGAACCTGGAAAGGATGAATGAGTTGGAGACACAACTCTTTTTTGCCAAAGAAGCCTTAGTTAAGTATTAGCTTGAAGAAGAGGCAAATAATTCCAGTTTGTTTTCAATTTCCTCGAAGAATGTTTATATTGGTTCCTTTGAAAAACATACCAAAGGCATAGGGTCCAAGTTATTGTCCAAGATGGTCTATGAAGGAAAAGGCTTGGGAAAACATGCACAAGGTTTTGTTGAGCCAATAATGGTTGAGGATAGGCCTAAGTGGTTGGGTCTTGGCTATGGACAATCTTATGGAGAAAGTTCCAAAGCTACCATGAAGACAACTGAAATAGTTCCAAGAAGGAGTTTCATGTGAGGTCTTCTACCTCAGAAGTATAAAGATTGTATTCTTGGGGAATGCAATAGCTTGAAACATCATTTGCAGGATGCAGGTGTTCATAAGCATACACTTGAACCAGAGAGTTATGGAAACTCTGAAATCATTGAAGAGGTTTATGGTGTTCCAAAGGGAGCTTCTTCTTCATTTGATTCACCTCCTCATGAAGGAAATAAAGGTGAAAAAGAAAGGTATAAATCTAGTTCTAATCACATTCCTTTTGATTATGTAAAACATTTTAGATTTCCATAAAAGCATGGGAAAATACTTACATGTTCCTTTTATGGTTTGGATAACCATAATGTTTCTAGATGTTGGAAGAGAATGGCCACATACAAGAAAATTTTGAAGAAAAGGAAGCAAGAATCTAAAGGTCCATTAGACAAGGCAAATCATGCTATCAAGAAGGTGGACATGCATTGCACTTACTGCCATAAGCAAGGACATATTGCTGCAAAATGTGTTTCAAGATGATTCACCTGTTGATGCTGATGTGTTGACAAAGGTAGCACCTTTGAAATGGATTGGTAAGAAATGGTTAGAGTTCTTATCTAATTAAGGTTGCATGTCTTTTGAAAATGTATCAAATCAACAGAATTCATTTCTTTGTTAATGGAATGCAAGTTGTAGGGTTTTACCAAGAAGGTGAATGAAAAAGTTGAGTATGAGACTCACTTTATTGCTGCAACATTATGTTCATTCCAGAGTCTAAAGGACAATGTACTTAAGTGAAAGTTGAAGGATGAATGCATGCATGATGTGCATGAACACAAGGATGTTGATGATTTCCTTGTATTTGAACATGTATGTGTGATTAACTTGAAGGGTTGATTACTTTGTTGTAAACATGCATGTAAGGTTTTATTGGCTTGTTATCTAGTCAATAATTTGTATGCAGATGTAAAGACATGGAGGTGTTCACAAGATGTGAAATCTGTTTCTTTTGTTGAAGCAGGTGTTTAGGCCATCTAGTTGTTGTCTGTAATCCTATTGTTGTTATCAGTTGTTGTTGACGGTATCTCAAACAGGTACAAATGAAAATTTTGTGAAGCAGATGTAACTTCACATTGGTTTGATCCACCTTGGATCAATGATCAAGGAAGAGAAGTTCAAACTACCTTTTGTGACCTTCTGAGCAGGAGTTCTACAGGAAGTCAAGGAGGAACACAACTCTCCCCCGGATGACAAGCACATCTAGGAAGGGAGTGTTAAAAGGTTTTGGTTCAGAGGAACTATGCAATGCAAGTGTATGGAGGCTAAAAGAAGAGGGTGAGGTACTCTCACTTACTATTCAAACTAGTATAATAGTCTTTTCGAGTCTGAAAGCTTTTTAGTGGGAAGGTGTGATCAAAAAATGATCCTAGATAACTTTTGACTCAAAAAATGAAAGTCAAAGGATGCTTCTAAAAATATCCTCATTGTATAGATCTCTTCACTCTGAATCTAATGAAATTTCAATGCGCTAGAATGGACTTCAGATGAAGAAGTTATTGCAAAAAGAAAATTGCCCATTGTCCTTTGAAAATGAGGCAATTTCTTATTAAAAGGGACTTAAAGGAAAATAAGGGTTCCTTAAATAAATCGCATCAGAGAAAAGCTAAGCGGAGTGTTAAAGGACCTGGCCTTAAGGAATTGTGGTAGCGACAGTGTGCTTGCACGTGGACCATTATATCAGACACACAGATCAACGGTGGAGATGACTTTATCGCATCACAATAAACTAAGGGAGAGGACTTAAAATAGGAGAAAAGGCTTTCAGCAGACCTGAAGGAATTATGAACCAAAACAATAGAAATTTGAATTCCATGGTAAATGGTATTTTAGATGAACTTCAAGTAGTAATCAGTATTGGATGGGCTCCACCCGATTCCATACATTGGCTGACACATAGCATGGTGCAGGAGAGAGAAAACTGCTTTTTCGAGTGGGTGATCTATGCACAAGTAGACCCTCTGAAAATGCTATCAACCATTAGATTGGAGATTGTAGGATCAACGATAGAGATTGACCAAACTGTTTGTTGTTTCGGGTTTAATGCGAACCGTCGGATTAAAAGGAAAATTGACAGACCAGATTAAGTTGCATCACAATGAGTCAAGTTCAAAGGAATGGACCTTGCGCTGTAAGTGACTGCGATCAGGCCGATAAAGAGATTGCAATGGAATATCGACTGTCGGATCGAGGAGCAGATCAATGGTCAGGAATTAATTGATAATCTCATCTCAGAGGGTCAAGCGACGATGTGCAATGAACACAACAATTGCGATATGTGATGCGCCGATAGCGCGATCGATGATCAGGATCACAACAATACAAAGGGACCATACCATATGATAATGCGATTGCGATATGTGATCAAAGCATAGACCCGATAAGATTATAAGTATGATTTCATAGTATTTGAAATCCGAACTTATAGATTTTCTATGTATTTCTTGTGTATTGATGTTTTGCCATAGGTAATGCAATTTGTGATGAGCGATAAAAAAAGCGGACCTGCAAGGGATATAGATGTGATTTTATATTATTTGAAGTTCGGTTGAACAACTAATGAACGTGTTTTCATGCGTTTCTCTATGTATTACCATGACGTGTTGGAATTCAAGATGATTGCAGGAGGAGGCCAAATGACCAAGTTTCCTGTACTCGCTAGTGGATTTCAATAGGAAAATGGATTCTTTAATGAATCGATCAGTCTTCCATTCTTGTAGAGGTGAAAACCGATGCATGATAAATACACAAAGAGCACAATTGACAAGGGGTCACTTAGAGGCCGAGCAAATCAAGAAAGCCACCAGAGGTTGGGAGGCAGAGCTAGAGAGCCAAGCAGAAGCAAAAGTCACCAGATATTGGAGGCAAAGCTATAGAGCCAAAGAGCTCACATGGAGTTTACAATAGCAAAGAGATCAAATTATCAAGCTATTGTTGGAGTCTAATGTGTGTTGAAGATAGAAGAGGGAATTCTAGAGACAATGTAGAATTCTGAGAGAAGCTCAGAGCACTGACTCAATGAATCAAGTCAAGAGAATCCTAGATCTGTCGGTAGAGTATGGACAACCAATGGGATAAGATGGTATTCTAAGCCCATAAGGTATAGCTGTAAACCTATGGAGTTGAGTGTGGAGCTTGTAAAAGAATTTAGCCATAATCCCAAAGAGCCTAATTGAGTTGATTAGAGATCAAGGAGACGTAGCCAAAGATATTAGGGTGAACTCCATATTATATTGTTGTCTCCTTTGGTTTGCTTATTTGCTCCTCTATTTACTGTTATATGCATTTCACATCAGTTTAAGAAAATGAACTCAAAGCACATAAATAGTTAAAGGAAAACAAAAGCATGCACCTATTTCAAGTCCTTTAATTTCGTAAAATTGTCAAGCATAAGCTAGATCTTAGGAATATATAAGCTTTGGAGTGGGAGAGGTTCTTGTAAGAATGACAAGAAGCCTAGGTGCCCTATTTCAGATCAAGAAACAAGAGGAAAATATAGGTAGTGAGAGCCTTCCAAACTTGAGAAAATATCGTAGTCAAATTTCGCAATGGACGGAGAGCTAATTTTCCATGACAAATTACCAAGGAACCATGCCTTTGTTATGAGAAGGATTTTCCAAGATTGGGATATTCATTTACTTATTATTTTCATTTAGTCAACTTTCATGTGCACTCGTTGAACATTCACCCTCCATAGAACCATTTCCATTTGATAGTTTAGATAAATATTACTCCAACTGATGTTACTCAATAACATTTCCACTTGCTTATAATTTCCACTTGTAAATTGACATCGCTAATTTAGTTTCAAAACAAAGATGAGAAGATTACAACAAACATTAAACACTTTTATTCTAATACATTAAAAACATATATATAATATATATATATATATATATATATATATATATATTATATATATATATATAGAGAATATATATTTAGAGGTTTAAATAATAATGGTTTTAATATTTTTTAGGTTAATTAATTTTTGTAGAATTTAATCTCAATATTTTATTGGGTTCAATAAAATAAGTTATTATGTTTTAATCTCATTATATAGAAATAATCTAAGAAAGCGATAGTTCCTTATCAACCAAATATTGCATAATAACAATGTTCCATTATTTTCATTTACAGATGGGTACAATGTAAGATTGAAACCTCATGTTCAAAGTACAGGTGGAATTTAGGGTCGACACATAGATTTCACTACCTATATTTTGTTATTTCATCATATGCAAGTGGAGTACAATATAATATCGAATCCTATCCCCAAAGTATCATACAAAAAAAAAGGTGAATATGCATCGTAAAATTTAAACTTTGTTAAGAATTAAAATCAAGGACACAATCCACATATTTAGAACAAAAAAATTGGGGCCAATGAATATTCTTTGTCATGCCTACATTTAAAACAACTTTTCCCTCAAGTCAAAAAAATTCTAATGGAATATGATGTGAATTTCAAAGTAATTGCCGATAGGTAACATTTTCCTTGAAGTGATGAATATTCCACTAACAACCACACTTTCCTTTTCCACATTGGCCTCATTCTACACCTTGACTGTGCATCTGGGGATACAATCATTATTATCTGTAGAGATACACCATTATCTGCGACTACAATAGAACATGACCACTAGATTATTTATGCTGCTTTGATGATGTGTATTATAGATGAGGTGTATGGCATAATACCTTGGGGTTGTTCAGATTTGAATAGTGGCATACAAAAATAAAGCAAACCAGTTTGCTGAGAAATGGTCATATCCATACATCTTATCTTTTCATGGAATGTGCAAATGAACGAGGCCTTTATTGGAATTGCAAAATGGGTCTTTTCAGTGTGATATCACAAACCAAGTGTTATGTGTACAACAATACATCTATGGGTGATGCATGTTGTCTTTATGGATGCCACAGGCACCCGATTTTCAGCATTGTTTTATCTTCGCATTTGCATTGGAGTGAGGCAAAATCATCTATGTTAGGTCCCTATACTACTTGTGTAACCCCTTATTGTTCTTATTACAACCCCCTTACTGTATTGTTGTGCCCATGTAATCCCCATATTGTTATTATTGTGCCCCATAGAAGCCCACAATTATTATTATTGTTCCCTTACATTATTATTTTTATGTCGGCTCTGATTATATTATGATCACTTAGACTCCTATATATAGAAAGGAGGTATTTTCATTTGTATCACCTAAGAATTTTTCATTTGTGTAATGTGAAAAAGGTTACCCTTCGAAGAGGCTGAATTCTAAGGCGTTGATATATATTTTCTATCTTTCTGTGAGCTAGTTTCATAACATTTGGTATCAGAGCTTTGGATTCTAGGGTTTTTCTACTCCAAACAGGTCATCGTGGAATTTTCTCTATAACTGTTTCACTACAAAGTTTCAGAAGATAGAAAAGAAAACTATTTTATCCGAGATCGTTCTAAACCTCGGGTTTGAATTTTAAATCTTGTCTCGCTATATTTTTGGAGATATGATATGAGGAAGTTAGGGTTTTTGCAAGGTCTAGAATTTCATCTCAAACAAGTGATTGTGGCATTTTCACTATAATTTTTTTTCTGCGACATTTCAAAAGCTAAAAGAATCACCCATTTGAGCCATAAACTTGGTGAAGCTTGGGCCCAAATTTCAGATCTTTTTTCGCTATATTTTCAGAGATACAGTCCAAGCCATTTAGGGTTTCTGCAAGCTCCCGAATTATATCCAAAATAGGTGACCTTAGGAAAATCATCATAGCATTCTCCTTGAGCATCAAATTGAAATTTCATAAGAAGTTGTAGAAACAGGATGGATTGTGGTTTTTTGTGTCTCAGTTGCAGGTCCTAAGGTTGAAACAATGACATGTGGCACTTTGTACAAGTTCGCTCTACTGAAATAGTCTATAATCAGGTCATTGTGGGAGATTTGACATAACTCTTCCTTATAGAATCCAATATTAATCAGACTCGTGGGGTTAGAAACAGAACTCAGAGGACTAATGCAGGTCGCGATTTCAGGACTGAGAGATCCAAAATTACAGAGTTACAGTCATTTCAAGATCGAGCTCCTAAAATCAAGAAAATGTGATAGGAGGAAGTTTGATGGCAAGGATCTGGTAAATTGGATACTACATATGGAGAAATATTTTGATCTACATGAGGTGCAATTGTTACAAAAGGTACGGATTGTATCTTCATATTTATAACCGGATCAATTTTTATCGTATAAAGGGCTTTGTTCTCATAAACCACTTGTTACATGGTCAATTTTCATGGAGGAAATTATAGCACATTATGAGGATACAAAGAGAAACACCTTCTTTAGCCAGTTGATAAATCTCAAACAAAAGGGCTCAATGGCAAAGCACATTAAGGACTTTTAAAAATTGAATATAAGGATAAATGATATTGCAAAGAAGCAAAGGATTGATGTCTTCATAGGAACTTTAAAAGATAACATTTAACATGAGGTTCGTCTTTGGGAACCTGATTCATTGGAGAAGGCATTCAGGTTGGCAAGAAAAATTGAAAGCAAAATTATGGAAAAAAGGAATCCCACCACTCAAGACTATAATTATGGAATATTTTTTTCTCCTAGCCTTCCACAACCTACAAGGTTTACACCACAACAAATGGAAGAAAAAAGAGAAAAATGGCTTTGTTACAATTGTGATAGAAAATACACTAAAGGTCATAAGTGTGCTGAGAAGAAATTATTTTACGTTGATTATGAAGACGAGGAAGAAAATGATCAAGAAACATCAAAAGAAGAGGATATACACTAGGAACAAACCCCATAGAAAGAAGAAATGAATTCGACCATATCTTGTAAAGCATTAGCAAGAATTACCACTCAAACTCTCAAGATAGAAGGACATATCAAGAAGAAAAAGGTTCAAGAAGTGAAATATCACATCGAGAAAGAAGAAATTAATCTTACCATATCTTGTAATGCATTGGGCAGAATTACCACTCCTCAAACTATCAATATATAAGGACATATTGTTATAGACATTTTTGGGCACTTCAACCCCAATCATAAATGTCCATAAACTGAGGGCTCCTAAGTCCCTAAAAGTGTTGCTTCACTGCCTAAAGGAACAAGG
>APFE031169895.1:0-38837 GCA_000404065.3 Pinus taeda
TGGAGATCGTGCACCAGTGAACCCTTCTGACTATTAGTTAGATGTTTATAGTTTTTTTTTACTAGTTTGACATCATTATAGACTCTCTTGTGATGTTGCAAAAATTACATTCTTTCCAGTTTTAGTCTTGCTACTCTTTTGACAAATGGTCAAAATGTCTAGTTTCCCATTGGGCAAGTTGAGACCATTTGTCTTAAAGTTAGATGATGGTAAATGGATGAACTATGTAATAATTTTCTAGTTGATGTGAGGAAATAAAATTCAACTTAGCATATGTGTGTATGTGTGTGTTCAAGTCTAAAGAATATATAAAATGTCTTATTTTATAATTAAAAAATATTTGAGTCATATAAAACTTAGAGAAAGTTTGAAATCAATTCATCTTATTAGAGCATTTCTTTTTTTGTACTATAAATTTTGGGATTTTTTTTTTTGGCCTATGGGGAAGTTTGAACCTGGAATCTCAAGGAAAATAAAACTTCATTATCAAGGAGATAGTCAATTGAACTATCGTGATGCGAACATTTTGGGAAAAATTGAAGGGTATATATTTGGGGGAAACCTTTAGGGCCTAAATTTTCCAAAAAAAGTAAAAAAAAATCAAAAAAATATATGTTGTTTTTGAAAATCAAGTCCATTTTTATAGGAAAAATTGTTTTACCTAAAAAATTTCCAAAACTTTATAAGGGACTATATAAAATCATTACAAAAAAAATCATGAGAGTCCATTTTTCTAGGATAAATTGCTTTACCTGAAAAAATTCCAAAATTTTATAAGGGACTATATAAAATCATTACAAAAAAAATCACCAAACTTTTCACAGTTTACATTATATAGGGAATTATCTAAGGTTTGTACCCTCAAAGATAAAATTCCATCCTCCAAATTTTCTTCGTAAAACCATATTTATCTTAAAGTGTAATACATACATTTCTTATCATAATTTCTTTAGTTTCTTCATCAAATTAGAAATTTTGAACAAAATGAGAACTTGGTTATATCTTAAAATGCCAACCATAAAACATTTGGGTATGTTTTTGTTAAAACAAAGAAACATGTAATGATTTCATATAGTTTTTATAATTAAAAAAAAAAAAAAAAAAAAAAAAAAAATCCTTTACAAACTAAAATATGTTTATCTTATAGAATTTAGTCCAATCATCTAGGAAAAAATGGACGTTGGTGATTTTTTTGGAAAATGTAATGGAATTAACCTATTGATGATATTTAACACCTAAAATTTTCCGTGGAGAAATTATGGTTGAAGCTTCTTTCCTTATAAGCCATCAACTTGGGTTGGTTTGATCCTCCTATTTTTGAAGACTTAAGTTAATTTGTCCCATTGATCTTCGAATGGAGTTGTTATTTTCCTCAATTTTCTGTGATTATTTTTCATTTTGTTTTTATCATTATATCTTGAAAGGGGTGATATCCAGAATTTTCATGCTCACATCTTCTTTTTCTGCCATATTGTCTCAACTTCCTCCTCTCTTTCAAAAGGAAAAGGAGTATGATGGTGAGTAGGAGGGTATCTTTACACGTGTGGGAGGGTATTTTAAATCCACAATCACTACTATATCAATATTTCTGTATCATTATTTTGTGTCATTTTTTGTAGCAAGGCCAACTGTCATAGGTCCTTTACTAGTTCTTCCTAAATGGTAGAAATACTCTTAGTGACCCCCAGATATCAGTAACTGCTACGTCCATGAAATATTTGTACCAAGAAGATCCACATGAAGGGATCACTTCCTGTTGAGTCAACCATGGAGCCTAACCCTAAGGGTGTCGAGAGAATTGAAGTCATGACCTCTCAATAGCTAAGTTACTTTTGAGCTAACTCTCTGAGTTTTTTATATATGATTCTTTATAATAGAAATAATTATATTTTATAATTAAAATAATACATTTAGAAATTAAATACATTTTAACATTAAAATTAACAACAATATAAAGTTTTGACATCTGACTATCGTGGTTTGCCATAAGGGAAACTTTTCATAAATACCCAACATCAAAACTTTCTTAATATAAATACTAAGCTAGCTAATTGTTTGGTAAAACACTGATTGGGCCTCTTTACGAAATAACAACGTAGTAGCTTCCAGTTATCCCTGCCATACATCTAACTATTAAAATAAATTTATGTATCGAAAATTTTAAGAATTCTGAATAATCATCATTTGTGAGAAGACATCACTGACTCCAGGTCCTATGCATTGGAACATGTTGGATGTTTAAGACCACATTATAGGTGTCATTCAATATGAGGTAGGAAAGCATCAAGGTTGACCACGCAGGAGCGCTAGTGGCATTGGACTCTTTGAATTTCATTGAGGCATGCAACGATTTCATTGTAGTCCTCATATTTATCTTTGAACACAGGGCCCAAGAGTGTTTTCATTTCCAACTGGAGGGTAATAGGATTAAAATATCGACATTTCCTTACCCTAATGTGACTATGATCAAGTACTGAGCTAGCCACTTCAACTTGGATTTGAGAGTCATAGTAGGCCTTATGATCATTTGGGTTAATTCTTCTATGGGACAAATCTCAACCCAAAGTTTAGGGGTGTTGGTGGAGTGGAAGATGGCACAACCAATTGGGCTTGTGACTAGGCTCGGGGTTTTTCTAAAGGTCCAAGACCTCTAGAGGCTTGTGGGATCTCATCCTCTGGAACAACATGGTGCTGGTAAAAAGGTCAATTGTAAAAGACAACAACCCCAAGGTGAGTCAAAATCCAATGTTTCCAGCAAGATACAACTAAGGAAAATCTAATAATATGCTTGAAGAATCAACCTGCATAAATGGTGGGAGAGGGTGGGGTGTCAAAAAACAAAGAGGATAAAGCCAAGGGTAGACCATGAATTTAGATAGATGACCTAGAAAACCAAAGTAGTCTCAAAGAATCTATCACCACTAGGTTTCCCTACAGACAAACCCCTAGATACTACCATAGAAAGAGAGATGAACTCGGAGTCTGTAGAGTGGACATCGGATTGTTACCATTCTCTGGCAACCCACCAAGCTCATATATTCTTTGTTCAAGTCCTTTATTTTTCCTAAACTGCTTGAATTCCTTGTCGAAGTCCTTCCTCATCCTCATCCTTGTGCCAGGAACCACTTCATGTATTGTTGCGGTAGCTGATAGAATCCACTCATGGGGCACCATGAACTTCAATGCCCAGTACATCAAAAGTTTGGCATTGCAATAGAATTTCCCTACCTCCAAAGGGTATTCTCTTCTCGCAATATAGAAGAGTGTGGATCGACAAAAAAGAAAGAATGAGTACCCAAGAGTGGTGAATTTTGATATTATAATACTATATATTGGATGGTTTTTTGGCATATATGGTTGCATGGGAGGGATGGCCACAACACCACTCCTCTTTAATACAAAAAGAGGCAAAGGGCAGTAAATCTCCCCATGCCAATGACTCTTTATCCAACACATTGATTAAAAAAATAAATAAAATAAAAAACTTTTATTTAAATATTTTATATATTTATTGATAATTAAATTATTATAAATACATTTATTAAATTATATTTTTTATTTATAATTATTTAATAATAATATATATAATAAGAATATATAAATATATTATATATGTATTAAAAATATTATTGAAACCAATATAAACTTCTTCCCACCTATAAATCTGTACAATCTATTATAATATTTCATTAATATTTTATTATAATATTTATTTTTATTTTTAAAGTAAATTATAGTAATCATTAAATATAGTAATATAATTGATAACTCGGAGGGGATCCGGGGAGCTAGGGTTTGCAGGGGCGCAGAGGCGCAGCTGACGAAATGGGACAGCGTTGGATGCGGGAGGACCCGTGACAGCAGATAGGTCGGATCAGGGAGGAGGGCAGCGAGACTGCAGCTTGTCAGTGAATCCCAGGCTGCAGGCAAGGGCTATTTTTAGGAGATCTCAACGGCAATCCGGATTTTAAATCCCAGATAATGCCCTGAACGAAATGGGAGAGCCGAGGGGGGGGGAGAGATCCCCTCCTTCAAAAATGTGGTAATAGGTGAGACGAGCACAAGAGGAGAACAGCATACTGAGAAGGAAAGTCATGCCCCAGTAATGGGCAACCTGTGGCAGAAAAGAATGAGAGGAAAGTGCCTCCCTAGAGCTCAAAAACAGCCAAGGTATGTCGTTCCCAACAACAAATTGGAGGAATATAACTGTTACATGAGAGACCATGCCTTAATATGTAGGTTTGTTGGGTATTGGCCTTCTGAGCGGGAACTCTACAAATGGATTGACCAGAGATGGAGACCTAGGGGACAGGTAGATCTCAAACTTGGAGCCCAAGGTTTTTTCACAGCAATCTTTTCCAACCTGGAAGATAAGAATAGGATCTTTGAGGAGGGACCATATTTCTTGAACAATGCAGGCCTGTTCATGAAATTCTGGGAAGAGAGGTATAACCCTGACAAGGAAAAAATGCTTGATACACCAGTTTGGGTCAGACTGTTTGGGCTTCCTGATGAGTTCTGGGACCCTGAAAGTCTAGAGGGAATAGGCAATTCGATTGGGAGCTTTGTTAAAATTGCAGAGGCTACGAAACGAGGTAAATACAATGCTTATGCGAGAATCTGTGTTTACATAAACCTGGCAGATCCTCTCCCGGAAAATGTCAAAGTAGAGTATCATGATGCAATCTGGAAGCAGCCAATTGATTACGAACATATTCCTTTTCGATGCAGCATATGCCATGAATATGGCCATTTATACAGGCAACGCCCGCTGAATAAAGAGGAAGAATCCAAGAAAAGCCAGGCGAATCAACAGAGAAGTACTGAGAGAATGGAGGATCCGGAGAGAGGCTTTCAGCAGGTAGTAAGGAAGAAGAAGCAGAACAAAGAGGGTCCAAGGACTCAATCTCAGAAGAATCCTAGCCAAATAAGTACCCAAAACAAATTCCAGACACTGCACAGCGAAATGAAGAATATGAAGTAAACCTGGAAGACGATGAAGACCCAGAGGACACCCCCATGGAAGTAGCTGGAGAGGAGAAAGAAAAAAAAAAGGAATTTCAGCAAAACAGGCAGAGAAAAACCGGAGGAGAAGTTAACAAAAACAGAACTGGAATCCCATATGGAAGTGGAAAACCCGCCTGAAAATGAAGCAGAAGAGGAGAAAATCATGAGAAGGCTACTCCAGGAATGGAAGTATCTGGACAGCAGGTTCATTCCTGAAAAACAAAAACAGCTATATAAGGAAGTATTTCAGAAATACAAGGAGAAAAAAGGAGAGCCCCTAGACAAACCAGCTATGATAGAAAGTGAGCAGGGAAATGAAGATAAAGGAATGGGCATCTCTGGCAAAAACAGCAGAAAAAGAGGCCGGAAACCAATGAGTGAAACTATCCAAACGGTGGGAGAAGTATTGATAAACTCAGGTAAGGTGATACCTCTGTCGGAGGTATTCTTCCCCTCATACAAAAAGTTTTAAATGATAGTTATCAGTTGGAATATTAGGGGTTTAAATAGTAGAGGTAAACAAAGGTATATGAAGGATAAGTTGAAAAAAGAGAAACCTAGTATTATGATCTTGCAGGAAACAAAGATCTTGGTTCAGCAGCTCGAAGAAATAATAGAAAAAAGCAGACTTCAATATCAAGTGATTGGGCAGGGTGCAATCGATTCTGCAGGAGGTATTGCAGTCCTGTGGAACCCCAATGAAATCATCATAGACAACTGGTCCAGCATGTGTGGAATCCTTACTGGGCTGGGTAGGATAGTAGGAACCAAACAACAGGTGGTTATTTTAGGGATCTACGGCCCCCCTTCCCCTGGGAAAAAGGAGCAGTTCATGAATAGTCTCAAATCTGTTCGCAGACTTTACCCTGAAGCTGCTTGGATCATTGGTGGAGACTTCAACTTGATCAGATCCCTGGAGGAGAAAAAAGGAGGGATTAGGAGGAGGGATCACTTCATGGATAGTTTCAACGATATGATAGAGGAACTTAGGCTTGTTGATATCCAAACCCTTAATGGAATCTACACTTGGAACAATAGAAGGGGAGGAAAAAACCAAATTGCATCTAGACTGGATAGATTCCTAGTTTCTGAAGCCATCATGAACAAAGACGTTTTTGTGGAGGCCAAGATCATTCCATCTTTGGGATCTGACCACTGGCCGATTCGATTAGAGGTTGATATCAAGAGGATTCAGGGGAAAAGGCCTTTCAGATTTGAAACTTTCTGGTTAAGGGACCCTGATTTCATCAAGAAAGTAGAGGAATGGTGGAAACAATGTACTAGTCAGGGCAGATGTAGAATGCACACGTTCCAGCTAAAGTTGAAAGAACTGAAAGGCAAAATAAAAAAATGGAACACGGAGGAATTTGGCAACATTTTGAAAGATAAACAGAAACTAGAAGGGGAAATGGCGGATCTCCAGCAGAAGATAATTTTGGAAGGAAGAACAGAGGATAGCATCAACAGGGAGGGGGTAATCCTTGGCAGATTGGAAGAGAGACGAAAGCAAGAAGAGATCTTGTGGCGACAAAAATCTAGGATAAAGTGGCTAAGGGAGGGGGAAAGAAACACTAAATTCTTTCACCAGGCTATGATCAAGCACAGGCAGGGAAATAGGATTCTATCGATCAAAGACAAGAACGGGGAAAGAGTGGTAGAGCAGAATGAGATTGAACAAGTCTTGATAGATCACCACAAGGAGATTTTAACAGAACCTCAAGTTGATAGAACGAGAGCCATACAGGAGATCTGCTCAGCTATTCCCAGCTTGGTCACTGAGGACCAAAATAAAGCGCTTATGAGGGTCGTGACCTTAGAAGAATTGGAGGAAGTTGTGAAGGAAATGAAGAAAGGGACAGCTCCTGGGCCGGATGGCTTCACAGTAGACTTTTACCAGGCAGGCTGGCACTTCTTGGGAAGAGAGATACTGG
This sequence comes from Pinus taeda, assembly GCA_000404065.3. NCBI lineage: Eukaryota > Viridiplantae > Streptophyta > Pinopsida > Pinales > Pinaceae > Pinus > Pinus taeda. Next base: position 6,939 of record APFE031169895.1, read on the forward strand.
ATCTAGTGGAAGAATCAAGGATAAACCAAAAGGTATGGCCTGCTCTTAATTCTACTTTTTTCACCCTCATTCCTAAGGGAGACAACCTAGAAGAGGCTAATGGCTTCAGACCTATAGCACTATGTAATGTTATTTATAAAATGATCACATCCCTGATTGCCAAGAGATTAAAACCCCTCTTGGACAATTTAATCTCGGCTGAACAAACAGGTTTTGTGGAAGGCAGGCAGATTCTTGATGGTCTTGTTGTTACCCAGGAGGTTATCCACTCCTTAAAAGCTAAAAAGCAAAAAGGAATGATGATCAAATTAGATTTATCCAAAGCGTATGACAGATTAAACTGGAAGTACCTGGAAACTGTCCTGGAAAGATTTGGTTTTCACCAAAGATGGATTACATGGATCCATAACCTGATTTCCTCTCCTCATTTTTCTATTTTGGTTAATGGAAGCCCCTCAAAAACTTTCAATGCTTCTAGAGGTATTCGACAGGGAGATCCCTTGTCCCCATTTTTATTTATTCTAGTTGCTGAAGGCCTGGGTCGATTCATCAAACAAGAAAGAGCAGCAAACAGAATCAAAGGACTGCAAATTTGGGGAAACAACCTGCCTCTAACTCATCAACAATTTGTTGATGACATTATGTTGTTTGGAGAACCAACAGTAAGAGAAGTTCAACATCTCAAGAGAATCCTGGATCTGTTCGCAGAGGCCTCTGGATTAGAAATCAATAAGGACAAATCTTGTATCTTCATCTTCAACACAATGGATCAGGTCAAATCCCATTTAATCATAATTCTAGGATTTAAAAGGGGGGAATTGCCCACTAAATATCTGGGTAATGTTCTGGACTTCACATCTAAAAGGGTGAAAAATTGGCAAGGGGTTCTGGACAAACTTAGCAACAGGGTTGCAAATTGGGCCTTCAGAGTTCTAAATATTGCTAGCAGAATTGTTCTTGCCAAGTCGGTCCTTCAAGCTATCCCTATCTACCCTTTATTGATTATGGCTGCCCCCACAGGGGTGTGTGCTAAAATCATGGAAATCATAAGGAAATTCATATGGAGCGGATCTGATCAAAAGAAAAAATGGGCCCTAGTCTCGTGGAGTCAGCTAACAGAAAGAAAAGAGAAAGGAGGATTGGGTCTAAGGGACCCTGAAGTCCTTAACAGGGTCCTGGGAGCCAAGTTGTGGTGGAGATGGCTCAGTGGTGGAAATGATCTCTGGAAAACCATATGGAGGACCAAATACAGAATGCCAAACTCACTGGCCGATATCCTAAGGCAACAGGAAATCCCCAAAGGCTCCACTATTTGGGATCTAGCCTCTCAAAATAGAGACCTGATTGGAAAACATACTTTCTGGGAAATCCGGGGAGGCAAAGAGGCCAACTTTTGGGAAGACAGGTGGCAACAACGAGAAAAAATGAACAGCATTCAGAACCTCCTCCAGATCCGTGGTAGAACTGAAGGAAACAGAACTAGTGTAAAGGACTATTGGAAACTAAATGATATATCGGAGGGATGGAGAGTCTGGGAGGACCCAACAGAATGGGATCGGGAGCTTAACTCAGAGATCCAAGAACTTTATAGGAAAGAAATGGGATCAAGGAAAATCAGAGTTCGACATGGGAAAGACATCCTCCGGTGGGGGAACTCTATGAAGGGGACATTTACAACCAAAGAGGCCTATTATCTTATGGATTCTCAAAACAGGGGTGACAGGAATTTGGAATGGAAAACAATATGGGAAAGTAACTGGTGGCCAAAGGTGTCCATTTTTGCTTGGTTAGCCTCAAAAAATAAAATTCTAACCTGGGATCGTATCCAGAAGAAGGGATTCAATGGCCCCTCACGATGTTACCTGTGCAACAACGATGTCGAGACCAGAGATCATCTGTTGGTCAGATTTCCGTATACAGAGCAACTCTGGATGATTACTAAACGACTGTTCAATAAACCAGGTATTAACATCAGAGAATTTAATGAATTGATCTTCCAATGGAGCAAGGAAACCTTCAACTGTAAGGTGGTCCAAAGGGCATGGAATCTTATATCTACCTTTATACTCTGGATGGTCTGGAAGGAGAGAAACAAGAGGGTTTTTCAGAATTCTGCTAAAGAACCAGAGATAATTTGGGATCGGGTGGTCGAGAGTATGCGGGAGACTATCCTAGTTGATAAATGGGACAGTGATGACTAGAAGACTAACTCAGAGGAACAAGAAATTCTGAACAAGTTAAATCTAAAACTTGAGATGGTTCACTTTAAATGTTCGGCCCGCCATGATATGCGAATTCAAAGCCCAGACAAATTCAGATACCCGAGAGACCACTTTGTTAAGCTAAACTTCGACAGGGCCTCGAAGGGGAACCCGGGCGAAGCTGGTTTCAGGGGGATTTTCAGAGATAGCAATAACCAAGTCAGGTGGATTTTTACAGACTGGGGCGGTCAGATGACCAATAACGAGGCCGAATTTTGGGCCCTGCATCAAGGATTACGAATTGCCATCAGGAATGGCTATACCAATCTGGAAATTACAGGGGACTCGCAGATTGCTGTGGATATGCTGCGGAGGCTCAATAACGGACAGGGATGGGAGAAAGTCACCAAAAGCTGGCGGACTGCGGGAATTGTTCAAGAAATTGCAGAATTGATTAAACGCATCGATTACAGACTCATCAGTCATGTTCGTAGAAAAGGGAATCAGGCAGCGGATTGGCTGGCCAATTGGGGCTGCAGAGGACGTGGCAGCACAATTGATTGTCAATGGAGAGCCGTGGAGGGAAACAGGGAGTGGAAGGAGTTGGCGGATCTAATTAAGGCTAATCATGATCATGCCACAAATGACAACGTACGGACCAGTGAGCTGGATTAGCAGGGGGCAGTGGAGACCCCGATTCAAGAATATGGTTCAATGGGGAGTTGATAAAATCATCATTTCAGGGTACAGGATGAAGGATCAGGAATTCGGTGACAGTACAGCGACGGCAGAAGGAGCGGCTAGGCAAAAGTACACACAAGGTAAGATAATAAAAGTTCGAACTATGAGAGGTGATGGTTGCGGTTCGCCTGACCTCACAGCAGAGGGGATTTATCATGACATGATGGTCGAGAGTAGTGGTTCTCCAGAGAGCTACTGGCGACTTTCGAAAACCGGACCAATTTGGATCCCCGAGGAAAGGAATTCGATATATACTCAAAGCGGGACGATTGTGAAGGCGTCTTGTGAGCTCCTAATTTGGGTAAGTGCGGAGATTCCCATTGAGCGATATCAGAGAACGGGTATATACTCTGATAACCAGAGCACGAGGCGCATCAAACCCCCGGATAATATGGAGACCAGACAGAAACTGAGACAAGCGGAGGAGCATCAGAGTGCCGGGGAGGCGAACAGGAGCCGAAAAGGCAAAGGCATTAAGCAGGAGGAACCACCATTCACCGTGTGGGAAATCGAGGATGACTCGGAAGAAGACCTGATCCCCGGGCGCAGTGAGTGAACGTAGACACCACCTTAAGCACTTGGCTGAGGAAGGAAAAGAGCAGGTGAAGGCGGACCAGTCTAATTTACGGGATTCGAAGGTCCGCCGCTACGGTCAGAGGAAGCGCAGCTCAACACCTGACAAGGAAAAGGACCGGGATGGAAAAAGAACCAGAGGTCAGAGGGGGAAAGGGAAGGAGGAAGGGGAGACTTCCAGGCGCGGCCAGGGGAAAAACAGAAAACAAAGGGAGACGGTTAACCACAGAGTTCGAAGGGCTGAACAGGCCTTCCTGCGTAATTCCAACCCTGCAGTGCGCCGAGTCATGCAGCATCTCGAAGAGGAATCGATTCAGGATCAATCCGATGGGGAGATGGACGAATGGGAATTTCTCCTTCACGACCCGGGGCATACCAGAGGGCGTATGTCATTATTCAAACAGTCCATCCACATCTATTGGGTGATGAAGGGACTAATGGCCAAGGTGTTGGAACAAGTGGCAAAAGAGATGGTTGATCTGGCTAAGGGGGATCCTGACATCCGGAAGGAACTAAGCTTCCTTCGCATTGCCATGATGAAACAGGAGGAGAAGCTGGATGCTATCCAGCAAGTGCTGAATCGGGACCGTCCAGAGCCAGCGGAAGCAGCGAACCAACAACCAGATGAAGGCGATGACTGATAAAAGGTATGTTTAGGAATTGCAACAATTTTTTTGGTTTTAGCTCTGTACATGTTAAAGATAGGAAAAAGCAAGTAATACAGAGCAGTAGTTTTAGTAATAGCTTTAGTAAGTTTAAAGATTGCATAGTTTATCTAGCTAAGACGATTAGACTGTGGACCTACTTTTTTTGGGCTGTATTTAAAAACTATAGATGGAGTTATGACCCGGTTTCCCCTAGTGGGCGAGCAGAAATTGTTTTTGAAATGATGTAATGTTCTGTTGATCAAGTAATAGAAAGAGTACCATCCTAGCTTAACAAAATATATATAATTACATATATATATATTATATATATATATATATATAATTTAATTAAATTTATTTTTAAAATTTTAATAGTTTAAAATTTAATTAATATTTATTTTTATTTTTTTGAATTTTTAATAAATTATCAAATTTAAATTAAAATAGAGTAAATCATTAAATATAAAATTTAAATTAAAAATTATATTAAATTATATTTTAAAATTTTATAATTTTAAAATTAAAAAATACACATGATTACTATTATAACACTATTTAAATAATCAAATTTTATATAAAAAAAGATATTGTAATTGTATTTGAAGACCTTTCAAATGGATTAAACTTTTGAATAAATTAGAAATGAATACTTTAACGTATTACAATCAAGATACTTTTTCAACTTTGAAAGTGTATTACATCGTGAGTGAGTGAGTGAGTTATATATATATCATTGTAAAACTTATTATTTAATATAAATTTTATTTAAATCATATTTGTTCGTTGAAAAAAATTAGTTAAATTACTTTTAAAAGACATGGTATATATTAATATTAATATTATATATGTGTATAAAAATCGTGATATTTCTCATTGCACTTAATATTTTTGCAACAAAGGTTATCTCTGAACTAAGACTATAAATACACAAAGGCGAATATACTCATGGCTAGCTCGGGACTCTTTACACATCTTTGACATTGACACTCTTCACCTTTTTCTTTTACTGATATCTTTCGGTTCTGCCCAGATCTTCCGGGTTCTTCCGTTCTGCCGTAGATCTGGGTTCTTCCGTTCTGCCGCGGGTTTGAATTTATGAATATTGCTATTGCTATTTCATAGAGGGTTCTTCCATTCCGTTCTGCCGCAAATCTTTCGGGTTCTGGGTTTTCTATATTCCTATCAAACTTTACATTCTCTCCGCGATCTGGGGTTTTGCCGCGATTTAATGGGTAGAAATTATCATTACTTGAAGTTGTAGTAGTTCTTTCGTTCTTCCGCTCTGTCAAAGATATACACATTATCAGTTCTTTCATTCTGCCGCAGATCTTCCGGGTTCTTCTGTTCTGTCGTAGATCTGGACTTCATTAAACAACCAAGGGACAACATTGTAAGAAACACTTTGACTCTTGATTCTGATTCCAAATGGCTCCCAACTTCGTGAAGATAACTGTTGGATCAGCTCTGTCTGCCTCTGGTGGGCAAGCTCCTGCCCATATCGTCAGTGAAGCCCCAACTCCCACTGTCCAGGTGGTCCAGGCCTCACTCGATGAGGCTTTGAAGTTTTCTGAAAGTGCCCTAATATGTCGGTTCAATGGTTTTTGGCCGCAGCTGACATATCTCCACAGTTGGATCTCGGAGGTATGGAAGCCTATCATTTCTGATGAAATTAATATCTACCCATGTGCTAGGGGTTTCTTTATAATAGATTTTGAAAACCCTAAAAGCAGACAATGTATTCTAGATTCCGGCCCTTGGTTTTGGGAAAATTCAGGCCTATTCATGAAGCCATGGAACCCATCATTCGATCCCTTAACAACAATCATAACCTCAGCACCAGTTTGGGTGAGATTGCCAAACCTACCCTTGCATCTCTGGAATTTCTCCTCGCTAAAAGCCATTGGAAATGCAATTGGGAAATTTTACTGCAGGTGCCCCGAAACAAAGGAATATGCCAGAACCACCTATGCACATATCTGTGTGGAAATGGACTTCAACGCCAGATTCCCAGCTGAAATAAACCTAACAAGTAAAGACTGTGTGTGGAACCAGAAACTCGATTATGAAAGTGTCATCTTCAAATGTCAATCATGCTTTGAGACAGGCTATCTAGCCAAAAATTGCCCAAAAGCCTCCCAGAAAAATTATGCTAGAAAGAATCACCACAAATCTACATGGTGGGAAGGAGCACAAAAAGAACATTACACTGTCATCAAGGAACAACACTCTCCAGAAAACTCTGAATCGCGGGAAATCGGGCAAGAAAGAAACAACTCTCAAGACAAGCACGGGGAAAGCCCCACCAAGAGCAAAAAACTGAACTCGACAACCCCTCAAGCATCAACAATGATGAGGATTCATATACCGCACAAAATAAATCTTCATTTAACAGCAAAGCAGATCTTCCAGACCAAGATGCTTCTCCGACTATCTTCAAAAGGACGTATACAACAGATCGCAAAGCTAAGACACCAATGTCCCAAGAATCAGAAGAGATGAAGGAGATGCAAGATAAAGGAAGTTGGAAGACCGTAGAGAAAAAAAAGAAAGCTACAATACCAATCTTGCCAAGAATGACAAGAAGCCAAACAATTAAGACCTAAGAAATTATAGGTCTGATAGACCAATTTGGTCTCAATGGACGTTAACCACTACCATCATCATCATCATAAATTAATAACTAAAAGTTTTTTAATTATTTTAAGCGGCTAAATATTGATTTTGATATTGTATCTTCAATCATTTTAAAATTTATTATGTTTCCAACATTGTATATTTTTTATTTTAAATTTATTATATTTCCGACCTTGTATATTTTTTATATTTTTTATTTTAAAACTTTTTGACAAATTCACTCATAAAAGATACATTTTTTACATTTAAAAAAAAACAATGTAAAACGTATTAAAGAAATTAGCTTTGTTGGGGTTTTGAAGAATTTTTGAAATTTCTTTAGTATTAAATCTGCAGTTTCTTAGTAGCACATTCATTGGTGAGGGATTCTGACAGGCTGCATGAATGGCCTTTTTGGGAAGGGAGAGATCCCCTCCTATCGTAGTGTAGTAGCTGGAGAATCAAGCGAAAAAACCGGAGCCCCTAATGAGGGATCAGTGATGGGCGCTCCATGGCAGGCCCGACTTAGAGGGAAATGCCTTCTGAGGGCAACAAAGAAGCCACGATTTGTGATTCCAGCAAACAAATTGGAAAATTACGAGAAATTTATGAAAGATCATTCCTTGATCTATAAATTTATCAGGATTTGGCCTACGAAGAAAGATCTGCTCAAATGGATCCAAATGAAATGGCAATCGAGGGCCATATTGATTTAAAATTAGGAGCCAGGGGATTTTTTACAGTTATTTTTGCCAGTCTAGAGGATAAAGAGCAGATTTTTGAAAATGGCTTTTATTTTTACTATAATGCAAGCTTATTCATGAGATTCTGGGAAGAATGCTACAACCCAGATCGAGAACAATTCATGGCGGCACCAGTTTGGGTGAGGCTTTTTACATTACTGGTGGATTTCTGGGATCCCGAAATTCTGGAAGGAATTGGCAACTCTATTGGAAGGTTTGTTAAGGTGGTTGATTCAACTCGACTTGAGAGATATACATCCTTTGCTAGAATATGTGTTTACATGAATAGATATTAACCATTTCCAGAATATGTGGATTTGGAATACCAGGATGAAGTGTGGCAATAACTGTTGGATTATGAGCATACCCCATTTAGATGAACGAGGTGCCATGAGTATGACCATTTGTACAAATCCTGCTCATTGAACCAGACAAAAACAATTGAAGAAAAAACCCCAAATGAAGCAAGTCAATTGCAGGAGGAGAATGAGGGCTTTCAAGAAATTACATACAAAAAGAAAATCAATCAAATCAACTCAGGCAAATCGACTCGGCAAAACCTAAATACCCAAAATCGGTTTGGGGCTCTACAGGAAAAGGGAGAAAGCTTGAAGGAGGCAAGTAAACAACTAGAGACAGTAACCAAGGTCCCACCTAAATCGAACCCTAAGCCCAAATGGAGGGCATTGGAGGAACAACTGGATAAAGAGAGCCTAGACCCAATGGAAGAAAAAAATATTATGGAGATTGATGGCGCAAAGGAGGATCTAAGCACAAAGGAACAAGTCCTGAAAATATTTTTGTATGAATGTTGAAATTTGGATGAACACTTTATTTAAGAAGAGCTAAAAGAGCAATATCAGGAGACTTTTCAATAATATAAAGAAAAACAATGCCAAAAGCCACCAGATCCACCTGATCTATCGGGCTCCCAAAAGGGAAGTAACATGGATCAAATGGGACCAACCAAAGGCAGAAGAAAGAGAGGTAGAAATAATCTACAAGAGTTGATTCAGATGGTGGGGGATTTGTTAGTTAAATTAGGAAGGAAGGTGCTTCTTTCAACGGTGTTCCACAATCTCAATACATCTACCCAATGATAGTGGTCTCCTGGAATGTACGAGGCCTCAATAACAAAGGAAAACGAAGATAACTAAGAGACAGATTACAGTAGGAAAATTCGTTCATAATGATGCTCCAGGAAACAAAGGTGTCTAAGACACGAGTAAAGGAAATCATTCGAAAAATGAGGCCTGCTCATGAAGTAATGGCCTTGGATGCTTGAGGCAGTGCAGGAGGGGTGGCTATTCTATGGGACCCCTTTGCTATTCTTTCTTACCACTAGTTCAGTATGTCATGCATTATAATTGGGAGATTTCAGCACATTGGGACCAGACATTAGATGATAATCTTTGATGTGTATGGCCATAACATTTCGAGAGAAAAAACAACCTTCCTCCAAAATATTGGAAGGCTTAACCACTTAATTCAAGAATATTTGTGGATAATAGGAGGTGATTTGAATATTATTGCATTGTTGGAGGAGAAAAAAGGAGGTATTAGATGACAAGATCTGGAAATGGAAGCATTTCGCGATCTAATCTCGGATCTGAAACTTGTAAACATCGCCACAAACAATGGTATGTATAGATGGGATAACTTTCGTGGAGGCGAACACCAAGTAGCTTCCCACCTGGATTGGTTCCTTGTTTCAAAAGTTTTAATAAGTAGAGATATATTATTGGAAGCTTCGATCCTTCCATGCTTTGGATCATACCACTGGCCAATATGCTTAGAGATGGATCTGAAACTGGCTCCTAGAAATCAATCGTTTCATTTTGAATCCTTCCGGATACGGGATCCTTCCTTCCTTGGCAAGCTAGAGAGATGGTGGAAGGCTAGTGAGGCACAAGGGCAGAGTTGTATGCATACATTCCAACTCCGATTGAAATCCCTCAAGCAGTAGATAAAAAAATGGAATAATACGGAGTTTGGGCATATTACGAAGGACCTACACACCCTCCAAGACTATATGAAAAAATCCAACAACAAATGATAAATGTAGGACGATATGAAGATCTGATAGCCGAATGCTCCGATGGATCAATTTTATGCTCAAAATTAAAAGTTGTCAGAATGGCTTGAAACTTGAACGGTCATGTAGATCTCATCATTCTAAATCTGGCGCAATTACTTTCGTGAAAAATTGACATTGTATGCTCTTGTAATTGAGTTCTATGCATTTGTGGAAACATCGAATTTTTTTTGTTTTTGGGTGCAGGGCTACATAGTCAACATTCCATACTGTTGACTAGACCTTGGCTGTACATGATGATTATGTCTCTCTGTCCTATTGTAGCTTTCCACTTGTCAGGATTTGATTACCTGTGAAATGGTGGAATTTTATTGGTTGATTGGGTTGGTTGAGGTGGACCAGCCAAGGAGGACTACCTGGGCCAACCAGAGATTTCCACGTGGCCTCCTCGTGGCCATGTAAAATTTTGGTAAGGCTGAACAACAACCCGGAGAGTCGAACATGCGACCTCAACTATGCCAACAAAGTCACATACCACAATGCTACATTGTTTCTTGTTATATGTTGAAACTTAAAACATATTTAAACTTTGGATATGGTGCTTTTTAGGAGGGTTTGGGCTAAGGCCTAGCCCCTGTCCACCTTAATGTCATGGGACCATGGGTGGGGGGCCAAGGGCTAGGCCCTAGCCCAGCCCACGGGTCGCATAACAAGTCATACACCCACATCACAACAGGATCGAGCACTTGAAGTCGAGAGGGGGTCAACCCCAAGTCCTAGTACTCACACGTGACCATGCAAATGGAACAGAAGAACGAAGGGGAAGGGGTCAGCCCCGGTTCATATAGACCCTCACGTGACCACCAACCCAAGAGTATGAGAGTGCTAGACGAAAGGGGCCAACCCAAAGGACCAACTCATGGTCATGTTAACTATTATGTGACTAGGAGCGCAACAAAAAGGGGGCCAACCCAAAGGACCAACTCATGGTCATGTTAACTATTATGTGACTAGGAGCGCAACAAAAAGGGGGCAAACCCAAGGTCTTATGGGCTACATGGAATCAGGGGCATGCACCAGATAGGAGCTAGATAATAGCCCCAAAATACGTCCCCCAATGCGATCACATGGGCGCCATGTGGCCTTATTTTTTGGGACTGGGAGTTTAAAGGTGCCCTTATCCGTCCTACAAATTCACCCACCGAGTGGGAATTGTGCCAATTTTAGCGCGTTGTTTTCGCGTTTGGGGCACATGAGCCAGGTTTTGGCCAAATTATAGGATGGTTAGTTGAAGAATTTTGGAAAAGGAGGAAAGATGCATAACTCAGTAAGTGGCGCTCAAGGATGGAATGTGTTTGTTCCTTCAAGGATAGTTTGTTGTTCTACATATTCTTGAAAATTGCAGCAAGATGGTATCTACGATAGCAAAAAATGGTCTTCAAAATCAGGTAAAATGATCAGTTTTCATGAAAAGCTCAAAATGTCGCATTCAAACAATTTTTAGTGGATTGAGACTGAAAGGGTGAGGGAGTTGTACCCTCATCTATTTGTTGATGGATAAAGATATTTTGGAGGTCCAAAAGCTTCTAATGGGGAGGAATGATCTGGTGGATCAATTTTATGCTCAAACTTAAAAGTTGTGGGAATGGCTCGAAACTATAAGGACCACGTAGATCTTGTCGTTCTGAATCCGATCCAATTCGTTTTGTGAAAAGACGACATCGTATGCTCCTGTAATTGAGTTTTGTTCATTTGTGGAAACAACTAATTTATTTATTTTTTGGGTGTAGGGTTGCATAGTCAACAGTCCATATCGGCTGACTGGACCCTTATTATACATGTTGATTGGGTCTCTCCGGCCTATTGCATCTTGCCACTTGTTAGGATTTGATTGGCTGTGAAATGGTGTAATTTTATTCGTTTATTGGATTGGTTGAGGTGGACCAACCTAGGAGGACCATGTGGGCCAACCAGAGGTTGCCACGTGGCCTCCTGTTAGCCATGTAAAATTTTGGTACGGTTGAAAACAACCAAGAGATTTGAACACGTGACCTCAACTATGCTAATAAAGCCCAATACCACCATGCTACATTGTTTCTTGTTATATGCTGCAACTTAAAACATATTTAAACTTTGGATATGGCGCTTTTTGGGAGGGGTCGGGCTAAGGCCTAGAAACTGGCCACCCCAGCGCCATGGGAAAATGGGCAGAGGACCAAGGGCTAGGTCCTAACCCATCCCATGGGTCTCATAATAGGCCATACGCCCACATCACAACATGACCGAGTGCTTGAAGTTGGGAGGGGGTAAGCCCCAAGTTCTATGCACTAGCACGTGACCATGCAAATGGATCGGCAGAGTGAAGGGGAAGGGGGTCAGCCCCGGTTCATATAGTCCCTCACATGACCACCAATGCTGGAGTATGAGGGCACTAGATGGAAGGGACTAGCCCAAAGGACTAGCTCATGGTCATGTTGACTATGTGACGAGGAGCGCAGTGAAAAGGGGGCTAGCCCAAGGTCTTACGGGCTGCATGGAACCAAGGGTGCTCGCTAGACAGGGGCTAGACAAAAGCCCAAAAACTCGGCCCCCAACACAGTCACATGGGCGCCATGTGGCCTTATTTTTTGGGACTGGGGGCTTAAAGGTACCCTTATCCGTCTTACAAAGTCGCCCGCCGAGCAAGAATTGTGCTAGGTTTAGCACACCGTTTTCGCATTTGGGGCACACAAGCCAGGTTTTGGCCGAATTGTAGGATGGGTTAGTTGGAGAATTTGGGAAAATGAGGAAAGAGGCATAACTCGGTTAGTTTGTGGCCCTTTTGGGAGAAGAAAGAGGCTAGACAAGGGTTTTTGACAATTCTAAAGCCATTGGAGCTATTGTTGATGCCATTTGAGCATTGTAGCTTGATGTAAACACCATTTTATGAGCATAATGAAAGAGGTGCAACCATTGGAAGCTAGATCGTGAGATGTAGCCCAAGAGGGGTGAACTCATTCATCAATTTGTTGTTTTGTGTTTGCTATTATGGTGATGTTGTCTCATGTTTTCTGCAAAATTAAACTTTTAATTCATTTTTATGTGTTTATGAATTTGACGTAAGAGGCTAAAAATTCCTAATTTAATCACTTGCAAAATTTATCATAATCCTCAGGTAGGTTCATATACAGATCACTGAAGAAGGAAAAACCCTCACTCAATTAGAAGAAAGGTGACAACAAGAGATAAATCTATGGAAACAAAAGTCAAGGATCCAATGGTTAAGAGAAGGGGAAAAGAATACAAGTTTTTTCCATAAACCCATGATTCAACAACGGTAGCATAATCGAATCTTCTCGTTAAAAGATTCCTCAGGTAACTGGTTGGTCAGTGCTGAGGAAATGGAAAATTTGCTGATAGATCACTTTCACCACATGTTATCACAACCTAGACAAGAGTGTTTTGTAACTATCCAGAGAATTACCCGCCAGATACCTCAATTGGTGAACATGGACTAGAATATGGCTTTAATATGAAAAGTTACCCTGGAAGAGGCAGAAGAAGTGGTGAAGGGGCTTGCTAGGAACAAAGTGCCTGGTCTAGATAGATTCACAGTGGAATTCATGCAAGCCACCTGGCCCTTGATGTGGTGAGACATTCTAGAAGTGGTAGAGGAATCACGTAAGACCCAAAAGGTACATCCAACTCTTAATTCATCTTTTATTGCTTTAATTCCGAAAACGGCCCAATCGGAGGATCCCCAAGGATTTTTCCTGATTTCCCTTTGTAATTTCATTTACAAAATAAATTCGACGATCATGGTAAAAAGAGTTAAACCCCTTTTACCCAGCTTGATCTCCCCTAAGAAAATTGGCTTTGTCCAAGGTCGTCAAATTTTAGATGGTATAGTTACTACTTAGGAAGTTGTTCATTCTTTTAAATAGTTGAAAGCTAAAGGTATGATGATCAAACTAGATCTCTCCAAAGATTATGATTGCCTAAGTTGTCCTTACCTCTTTAAATCTGAAAGCCTTTGGTTTTGATTCATGATGGATATCATGGGTATCATCCTTGATCTCTTCCCCTGTGATTTTTATTTTACTTAATGGTTCTCCTACAAAAAATTTCAACCCTTCCAAAGGACTTCGCCAAGGAGACCCCATCTCCTCTTTTTGTTTATTTTGGCTGCTAAAGGGTTTGATCATTATATTAAAATGGTTTTTCATGAGGGCAAGATTAATGGATTCAGGCTATGGGGTAACGATATGCCCCTCTCTCATCAACAATTTGTTGATGATATTATGCTCTTTTGCCATGTCTCTTTGCGAGAGGCCAGAATATTTAAAGCCATTCTTACTAACTTTATGCAAGCCTCTGGCACCATGATCAACAATGATAAATCCGTTATTTTCTTCTTCAACGCCCCTCTCCTACTCAGACTTTCCTTGCCAAGAATATGGGGTTTAAAATTGGTGCCTTTATGTCGAAGTATTTAGGGATTCCTTTAGTTCATAACTCCCTTAGATCCTCTTGTTGGAAAGATCTTATGGATTAACTTCAATCTCGTCTTCATCAATGGTCCTTCCGAGTGCTCAATATTGGATGAGTTGTCCTCCTTAAAAGAGTTCTCCAATCAATTTTGATTTATCAACTCTCAAGCCCAGCGGCCCCTAAATCATCGTGTTCTAACATTGTTGAGATTTTTAAGAAGTTATTGTGGAGAGGAGCTTAGGATGCCAGGAAATGGGCTTTAGTATCCTGGCACCACATTACTAAACCAAAGACTTCAGGAGGCCTTGGCCTATGCGATCCTTATATTAATAACCAAATTATGGGAGCGAAACTTTGGTGAAGATGAATTTAGGGAGGAGTTGATTTATGGAAAAAAATCTAGACAAGAAAATACCAAATGCCTTCTTCAGTGGAAGCCATTATCAGACTTCAGAACACCCCATAAGGGGTCTTCGATTTGGAATCTGACTTTGACAAATAAAGAACTTATTAGGTCACACACCTTCTGGGAGATTCGTGACGAAAGAAGGGCACTCTTTTAGCAGGACTCGTGGCAACAAACACCAAAACTTTTCAGTCGACAGTATCTCGCAACTATCTTTCTATATACTAATAAAAAGAGAGGCACAATAGTGATCAATATTGGAAGCCATCTATGAACACCATATGGCGGCAGTAGAAAGAAGTGCAAGATTGGCCTAATGCACTAGAAACAGATCAATGAGAATTGCTAAAGAGAGAGCTTACATTAAGAAAGGTGGTCATCTCAGAAGGCCCGAATATCTTAAGATGGGATTACACTTCGAGAGGGATATTCTTGATCAACGAGGCTTATGGGTTAGAGATGGATGAATCGAGGGATCATAGAAATCCGATACAGAGGAAAATTTGGGCAAGCATATTTTGGCCAAAGGTGACCTACTTCCTATGGCTATTGTACTAGAGATGAATCTTAACTTGGGACCAGCTCCAGAAACGAGGTATCCATGGCCCCTTTATCTAGAGCATATGTATGATGAATAATGAGGACATGGAACATCTTCTGAACAAATGTCCATTTGTAGACCAACTCTAGAGAAATCTTGGCCATCTCTTGTCAACCAACAAAGAGAGACCAAGAAAATATAGATAACTAGAAGCAACCAACCTTGTCAACCATACAACAAGAAAGAAAAGATGAAAAAAGATAACCTTTGACATTAATTAAAAATGGAAATTACAACCAGTAATAAAAAAACTCATAGTAAAAACATATAAACTTAAGAAATAAAAGATAAATAACCAAAAAAACACCTAATCTATTTAACCTACATAAAGCTATACCACTATTTAACCTACATAAAACTGTTTTATATCCCTTACCTTAATGTGAAATTAAGAAATAAAAAACAATAAAGTACTAATCTATTTAACCTACATAACACTATACCGTACCGCTTACGTGGTAAAATCTCTTAAACCATACCACTTAAATGGTGAAATCTTTGCTTTTCTCCTTGTGTTCTCAATTAATAAGCAAAAAAAAAATGTATTATCTAACCAACTAAAAAAGGCTCCCTATAAAATAACCCCATAAAACTTCACTCTGCCCAAAGAATTACTCTGGGAATAGGAATACTGGATCCTTATAAAATAACCCCATAAAGATTCACTCTGCATAAAGAATTACTCTTGGGAATACTTGCTCCTTGTAAAATAACCCCATAAAGATTCACTCTGCATAGGGAATTACTCTTGGGAATACTTCCTTGTAGAATAACCCCATAAAGATTCACTTTGCATAGGGAATTACTCTCTCAGTGACGGTTAACTTAATGTAACAAGCCTTACCTTCATTCTCGCAAAATTCCTCATCCCACGGTCTAACCGTTCGAACTGAATTTTGTAATATAATTTTGGATAATACTATATTTTCTTATTTATCAAAATGTATTTAAATTTAAAATTTAAATTTAAATTATACATTAAATAGTTGTGAATCAGTGTGGAGGATTTGTATTAAATATTTAAATTCAATCATTAAATTAAATAAAATAAATAAATTATAATAATAATTAAATAAGTTTAGATATTATTTTAAATTTTTGATTTATTAAAATTAAAGCATATATTAAAGTGGATATGAAAGTTGAGTTGGATTGTTCCAAATTTATTTTAAATAATTATTTTATAAAATTAATATAAATTTAAAAGATAATATATATGGAAATGTCTAAACAATAATGACAAGCAAATATTTTTATAAAATGTTTAGAGAAATTATTTATATAAAATGTTTAGTTACTTAATTTAGCAATAATAATAATCCATGTATCTAGAATCATACTCATAACTATTCAATTATCTTGTTTAATTTATTAATTTAAATTTTAAGAAATCTAAATTTCTCTAATTAGAAAGTGGGAAGCTATATAATAGAATCTTTTGAGCCTAGATTCATGCTCATAACTATCATATTCGTTGGTTCGAAACACGTAGACCCAAATTTTCAATGTAACTTCTTCCGAAAAAACCAAATATGTTATAAAATCTGAATTTCTCTAACGAAAAAGTGGAATATTATGTAACCTAATCTTTGGAAACTAAGCCAATCATATATCTAAAATATATTTCATAATCTAATCCTATTGCCCTGAATTTTTTTTAGGTAGATCATAATTTTATTATAATATCAAATTCTAAATTCACAAAATATGTTATTCTTTTATTTATTTTTGTTTTTTTCTTTAATTATTTTTGTTATACTTTCAAATAAAGTTAATTTAATTATTTTGTTATACTTTCAAATAAAGTTAATTCTCTATTGAAGGCTAATCATAACATTATTCCATTTATGCCTGATTTTTTTATTTTAATAATGATAAATCAACATTTCCATAAATAAATAGTTATTAATTATTAATACCAATTATAATTTTTGTAAATTAATAAAAAAAAACTATCTAATTATGATATTTTATTAATTTTTTTTAATTATAAAAATTTTATTATTTAAAAAATAAAAAATATTTTTTAAATCAAAATTATATAATTTTATTTAATAAAAATAATATTTTTAAAAATTAATTTAATATTTAATTTTATATAATATTTTTAATTAAAAAAGTAAGTAAATTTTTGAATTTAGATCTCTAATCCATAATGAATTAAGAAAAGTCTTTGTAGAAATAACATAACATAAATTTTTGGCCCGACCCATTTAGACCACACTTGTTGGTTGCGTTGGCAAGAAATTTCTCTTATGTGATTTCTAGGAAAGACTTTTCTTAGTAAGAAAGACTTTTCTTAGAAGTAAAATATTTTAAAGTTGTTTTTATCTTTTATTATTTTTAAAATTTAATAATAATTTTACATTTAAATTTAAAAGAGCATTTAATTAATAACTTTTACAATAAAAAAAATTTGTTAAATTAATAAATGATTTTTTTTTTGTTAAGCTTAGCACGACCTTTCATTTTCTATTTATAATTGGCAAATTTCACCATATATGTTGGATAGGTGGCCTCAGCTTGCCAAGTGGGAAACCAAGTCTGTTGACCACCTATCCTCATTATAAGCCATCCAAAAACAATAAAGTTTCAATCTTTTTAACCAAGCTAAGTATGTCTCTGTTTCATGACTAGACTCTATATATTTAGCTATCCTTAAACATGCATGACGTAAAGTAAATGTAACCGCATATAAAACAAAAAGAAACAAGGTAAACTGACTAGCCCTTCTGCTCCTCCGATGTTGATTCCACTGGTGCCGGATCCTTGATAGTTGCTTCAGGCATCTCAATCAATTCTATGATGCATGGTATATGCCTTTGAATTTTGTCCAATCTAATGTCTTGTTTGTGGAGTTGAAACTAAATTCTCTGCAGATCATGTTTGTAATTTGGCATGCCTTGGATAAAGAGAAATATCCCCATCGAGATTTGTTCCATGGCCTTTCCCAACAGGCTTTTCATTAGTCAGTAGAGATATAAAGCCTACTTGAATTGGGTTATCCTTCCTTTGGTATTCCTAGGGTCTAGGACTAATGTCCTCTAGTTCTCCATCTCCTCCTGTGTCTCACTAACCTCCTCGATTTCTTCTTCCCATTCTTCTAGCAAATTCTGAATGCCTTCATTCGTTCCTTCCTAGTATGTCGCGGTTGCATCACTGTTGAGATGCTCAACCAATCTCCTTCCTCTGCGGGGTTCTGATGTGCTCAGGTCCTTAGCCTTGACAGGCTCTCAGCCTTGTCTCCCTCGACCCCATCCTCTTGTTGGTCGAGCCATATCCGCAAGCATTATAGCTTATTACCGTCCTGAATGGGATTTTCAATACCGGTATTCTCTTCGTTCTTAGTATTGTCCCAATTACGAGTGGACCAATATAGATTTTTCATATGGTTACTTCTCATTATTAGCCAAGGCCGGGAAGTAGGCCAGTCTTGAGACATGGCTGGTCTCTAGATCCCATCTGCCTTTTCACTCCTCCCTCTCCGTTGCCTCACATATCCAGTGTGGTTGCCAGGCCCCTGCCATGGCCATGCAAATGGGTTTAGCTACAATCCGGCCAGTTTTCTTCCATGATATGCCATCCATTCCCCTCTGCCCAGTAAGCCAGGGCCATTCCTCTGCCCTTGTCATGCACGTCCTCCCCCACAGGAATCCTAGTTGGTTTCTTAGCATATTTATTATTCCTAGTTGGTTGCAACCACTGCTCCATCCGCCAACCCAACATGGTAGTTGCACCTTTGCTACACTTAGCCTCTAGTGTCGAGTGGCTACCTACCCATTCCCAGCAACCAGGCCCTCTCATCCCATAGAATGTGAGGTTTGGGGTCTCAACACCACCCACAGTAAGGTCCACACAACCACAAGCCGAATCAAATCCCAACAGGCTCAAAGAAAATACGCAAATCCAGACTAAAACAGTGTGACGCCTCCGCCAAGTGCCCCTGTATTTCCCCCAATTTCCCTTCCCAGGTATCTCCCTCTCCCCCCAGCAATCAAACCATGTCGACATTGAAAAGGAGGCGAAGAGCCAAGATACATATCCATTTCTGCTCCAAGGTTGTTGTTGTTGTTGCCATTGCCTTCCTTCTTTGTTGTTCCAGCTCCTGACTCCACAAACCATAATACAATTCTTATGCAATTGTCTTAACTTAATTTCTATGCCTTTCACCTCACTCCTACCATCTCTACCACCATTCCCACCACTCTTGCATGTACTCATGCCAAGGGTCATCACACCCATTGCTTTGAGGGTGTGGGGGGCGGTGGGACGTACCTCTCTTCTACTCGTCATAATTATCCGCAGGCACCGTCGTCCTCCAGCACGCACCCCGATCAGGTTAATAAATGAAATATTAATAATAACTAGTAAATATTAATATTAATGTTATATATATGAATAAATGAAATTAATAAAAAAATTCTCGATCAAAAGATTTATTGTTTTTATCACATCTAAAGTTATTTCTAAAAAAAATTCCTTTAATAATTATTATGCACAACCACCATTTTTTCCTAGAATGAGATTTTTTTTCTTAAATAAATTTATTTTTTCATTTTTTAAAAACTAACTATCATAACTTAAAACAAGTAACTCACACACACACCATATTAACAACCCCAAAATTAAAATATATTTACTAATTATATTAATTTATGTGATTTATAATCAATACACAATATATATATATATATATATATATATATATATATATATATATTATATATATATATATATATATATAACTCCAATTTATTATTTACTATTATTATATTTTCTTCATTATTTATTATTTATTTACTATTATTACATTTTCTTTAATATTTATTATTGTTGTTATCTTTTCTTTATTATTATTTATTTATTATATATTAATATTGTTTTTATTTATTGATTGTTATTATTATTATTATGAGGCATTACATACTCTCCCTCTTTAAGGAACTTCATCCTGAAGTTAATTTGAATCATTTAACATTTTATTTTATTTTATTTAGTTATTTATTGCTTCACGTTTTCCCCACACCCTTTGTTGGACTAGTATACTAGCAAGCATTGAAAGTTTACATATCACCAGGGAAATCCCAAGGAACCTCTGTCCTTTTTCCCAACTTTCGAAACCGGGCATTGTTGGGCATGGAATCCCCCCACGACATGTTTTGGGGCTCAAAGCCTAAGTTTTGACTTAATCTTGTCGTAAAGCCCCGCGAATTTCGGGCACGGAAGTATGTTAGAGTCATAGGGTTGTCCGTCCTAGTTTCTAATGTAATGTCGGCCTACCCATGGTCCGCGGACCATGGGATTGTATAAATAGAGCAAGGCTCTAAGTGTAAAAGGATAAGAAGTCTAAGGGATTGAGTCGCAAGTGTAAAGTGTGTCTTGGGTTGTAGAGTAGGAGAAGGCTTTGTAGCTGAGTATGCAGAGGCCTAGTAGTCCGTAGCTGAGTGTGCAGACCCCTGCAGTTGAGTGCATAGGGCAAAGTCGAGTCTGTAACCGAAGAAGAGATTCATAAAGAAATATTTTGTTATCAATTCTGTGTATATGTTCTTGGATTAATGCATGGTTAATGTGAATTGCAAATATATTGTTTATTTATTGCATGCACTTATATGAATGATTTATATTGCTAAGTATACCTTAACACATACAATTAAGCTAATTTAATCAAATAATAGTAGAATACTAGCAAGGACTTGGGTAATAAAAGCATTTGCCCCCCAAGTAGGGTTGCGCGAAGGAAACATCTCAGGCTGCGAGGTACGGGTAAGTGCGTGTAGCGACGGGCACGCAGGGTCGA
This sequence comes from Pinus taeda, assembly GCA_000404065.3. Lineage (NCBI taxonomy): Eukaryota > Viridiplantae > Streptophyta > Pinopsida > Pinales > Pinaceae > Pinus > Pinus taeda. The sequence continues at coordinate 27,766 of APFE031169895.1, forward strand.
ACCGCGGACCACTTGAACTCATCAAACATCTTCAGGGTGTGGAAACCTAGTTCTAGCACCCTCCCATACTACTTTGGGTGAGACCTTAGTCCGCGCTCTACGGACTGTGGTCGAAAGGGCCAGTAGTACCAAGATTTGTTTGGCTAAATCACCTCTGAACCTGGGTCAGGCCCCAACAAGCCAACAAATGGTTCCATTGCTAGGACCAGGATTTGCATAAGGGATGTTTGATGTTGTGTCACTGGAATCTGAAAAAGAAATAAATTGAAGGGTGGTTGGACAAAAAGAATCACGATTTTACGGCGCAGGAAAATAGGAATCTACGAGTATCGAAGGAATAGTGGTTAGAGCACTACTTATATATGGAAATCCATGAAATTTTATTTGCATCCTTCCCCTCTGAGTTGTATGAGTGGATCGCAAAGCTAGCAGACAGTCAAGGAAGGTGTAGGCTCGACAAACCTATTGTGTGGACTCCAAAGTTGGTGTGCAAACTAGAAGCATCGAAAGATAAGATTGCACATGCTATGGACCATTGGCTTGATCGAATTATAAGAAGGTTTATCACCAAATTCGCGGTAGACACATCAGTCAGCTACAGTGAGGTGGAACGATGCTTCCTCAAAGGACTGCGAGGTAAGTACATTAAATCTTTGAACACTTGGATTAAAATGCTATTGTGTGAAAAGTGGGTTATGCAAATAAATTGATGTTTGGGGCTACGCGAAGTGGGAGGATCTATAGAAACGAAGGTAGCACAGAAATAGAAACTAGCCCCTTGATTTCGCCTCTGCGAGAAAGCGAGGAAGAGCTTGCGAAAGTTTCACCAAGAAATGTGATCATTCTTATAAGGCAGCAAATTTCATGCATACCACCCCCACCCACAATACCACCAATTTCACCATCTTCACCCCCACCTTTGCCCACACCACCTCCACCACCACCATAGTTCAATATGGTGAGTGCGATAAAATTGCCAGTGTTCAAAGGAGTAGGGAACGAAGATCCGAACCAATTTTGGTTCGTGGTAAAGGTTGTATGGGAAGCACAAGGAGTCACAAATGACAACATAAAGAAGGCAACATTGGTAAGCACGTTGCAGGATCGCGCACTAACATGGTGCATTAAACATTCTAATGACAATCCAAACACAAGGATCACATATATCCAAGTTGCGCTGAATAGGGAATTTAGCAGGCCAAAATCAGAGACACAGTCGATTATCGGGTCTAAGGAAATCACAATGCTTCTAGGAGAGACCCCCTAGGAGCTGGATCAAAGACTGAAGGGTATGATTCACGAAGTCAACATGAACTTGACAGATGGACAACACCACGCATGGGTTGTAGCGTCATTAACACCGCATGTAAGGACCGCATTGTCACAACAAAAGCTATCCACCCAGGCTGAAGCTTTGGAGATTGCAATGAGGCTGCTTTAGACCCCAATACAAGATCCTATTCTGGGAGTCCAATAGATCCATGAGCAGTTGAAAATTTTGTGTCTTGAGATGCAGAGTTTAAAACAAGATAAGGCAACTCGCCTAAAGGCACGCGAGGAGGTATGGTGCATAAAATGCAAAGGCCAGGGACATGACAAGGACCATTGCCTAGTCTTCGCGAACTACCTGGCAGGAGGAGGACTAATTCCATTGAGACCAGAGGCACAAGCATGACTAAGTGTGGCGCCTGCATTATGGTGCGTGATTTTTTAGATAAGAGGGAAGCATGCTATAGATAATTACCACCTATTACAGAAATATATGCAGACATCCCAATAATTGTTCTGTAATTTTTGCAGGTCGGTAGGCCATGATGACCATACATATAGAAGTTATGAATTAATGATGGATCAGACTCCTACCTACAAGGTGAAGACCAAAACGCGAGCCCTATATCAAATGCAGGGATGGCGCGCACTGGGTTTCAAGGGCGCGGACGAGGTCAAGGTGGAATGGGATCAGGAAGGGGTCGCAAACAACTGATTTGTTACAATTGTGGAGGGCCAGGGCATTATGCCTGCGATTGTACAAATTTGACAAGAGCGTCATGTTTATATTGTACCCAGTTTGATCATGATACAGAGGACTTCCCTATACTGATAGCGAGGTTGCACGATAAATAAATACTCCAGCCTCCCCCAACTAAGAACTTGTGAAATGATGAGGTCTGAGCCCTACGAAGAGGACCCGAATGTAAATAGCATGATCTAAAGCGGTATCATGACAGGAGATGACAAAGGTAAGCAACCAGAAGAGAGTGCTTGGGTTCGTAAGGATCCAACAAAGGAACTAGAGTTCGATTTGGAGTGCCCAAAGGAGACATTTATGGAAGTTAAGAAGAGCTTCATGGAGGCCTCCACTTTAGGTAATAAAGACAAACTAGAACTGGAGATGGACCCATCAATGCTTACTACCTTTCTTGAGACATGCATGAAGCTACTACGTGACAATGTAACGAATAAAATATATAAATAATATAAATATAATGTAAATGATAATAATCATAATTAATTATTAGTTAAGTAGTAATTGGGTTGAAGAGGCATGTCTAATAAGACATGACTCTTCATGAAGAGACACTTGTGTGATATATAAGCAAGCTGCTTGTTCTCATTGTAGATTATCATTTTCATTTTTATTCACATATTTAATATAATATTTATATCCTTAATGGATATCTTGATATTCCAAGTCTTTTGGAGTAATTAATTTATAGAAGGAACTTTGTTCGCTTCAGAAAACAAGGTTGTGAAGGGGCTGAAAGAACTCATCACTAGATGTGCTGGATCAAGGGAACTGCGTGTAGTCTGGAAGCTCAGAAAGCACACAATGCAAACAGGAAGGGAGATGAGATTGACTGCGTAAATTGGGAATATGAAATGGATCAATTGATTCTGGATTTAGGATCAGACGCTAACATACTGCCAAAGCAGACATGGGAACGCATGGGCAGGCCTGCGTTGCAATGGTCTCCTATTCAACTGAGAATGGTGAACTAGCAAAAGATCCTACTGATGGGGAGATTGCAGGGAATAACGGTAGATATCGAAGGTGCGAGCGCGCTTGCAAACTTCGAAGTGATAGAGATTTCCAATGACATTAATCCCTATCTTATGCTACTGGGAATAGATTGGGCCACTGATATGAATGGAGTGATAAATCTAAAGAAACACAAGATGATTTTTAAGAAAAAATCACTACGCGTAGTGGTACCTTTAGACCCTGCGGAAGGATTGCACTACACAGAGCCAGTGTGTGACGACGAAAGCAACGACGATCCAGATTGTATCTACAAGATAACTGCTTGGGAACAGGATTGGGTGAATCCTACAGCAGATGGCCGAATTTCGTGGGAGTGTGAAAGCTCCTACACATTAGATTCGGACAAGGAAATAGAATGATGGCAGAATCGGTTACATGAGGTAACCACACTTAATTGCAACATAATGATAAAGTCACTACACTATGTAGAAACATAGGCAAGAGATCTGCCTATGTATGATGGACTGGCCGCAGTAGATGATTTCCTGAACAAATTTGAAAGAGAAGTACCAGAATAGCAGCATTTCAACGCTCTGAAATGGGCACTGTGTGTTACGCCCTCAAGATGGTGGGGTACGCACCAACAGAATTTTAAGGATTGGCGGGGATGCAGAAGGATGATGCACCTATGATTTGGGAAACCGCGGGTGCGGCTAACAGACAAATATGACGGATGGGATGATCCATGTGCACATCTCGTGAAATGGACCAAGGTTTACAAGGAAGAGCCACAACTTGAATGGGTGCATTTGTTATGTCATACCCATGAATTGGTATATTGAGACAGAGCTCCGTCATGACATGAGCAAATGGGATATCTTGCGTGAAGGATTCTTGTTATCCTTCACATTTGAAGATCGTTGGTGGGATATTGTTGATGATGTGCTACAAGTAGTAAAAGCAGTTATCTTCAAAATACCCCAGGAGCCAATGGAAGTGCTTCAGATGGAATGGGAAACTCAGCTAAGCTACGCGCTGGAGTGTTACAATGTAAATATTGAGGAGGATGATGAGGATCCATAGAAAATTAATATTCCAGAAACTGAAGGTTGTCTCGAGGTTTGAGGACCATTGATTGAAGACCCTGACATCACCACGCCGCTAAAAACGAAGCAGTTAAACATTGGGACGGGGGCTGAATCAAAGTATCCAACATTCGATGACCATTGGGATGATGCCACAGTGGACAAGGTTGTTGAGTTACTCTACAAGTACCAAAACTTATTCCCAACCAAGATTACAGACTTAAAAGGGATCGTTGGTGACTTAATGATGATGAAGATCACCTTGAAACCCAATGCAAAGCGAGTCAAGCAGAGGCCTTACCACTTGAATCTGAAATATAAGGAAAAGGTCCACGTAGAACTAGAAAAAATGCTCGTACTTGGAATTATTGAACCAGTGGAAGAATCTAACTGGGTGAGTTCTATGGTAGTACAGGAGAAAAAGAAGAAGGGAAAAATAAGAATATGTGTGGACCTTAGGAAGTTGAATAACGCATGTGTACACAACCCATTCCCGACACTGTTCACCAATGAAGTATTGAAAAATATTGGTGGACAAGAAGCATACTCGTTCGTGGATGGGTTCTCAGGGCACCACCAGATCAAAATCGCGCCGGAAGACAGGAGTAAGACGATCTTCGCAACGGAATGGGGCTTCTTTCAATACACTGTTATGCAGTTTGGGTTGAAGAACGCGCCAGCCATATTTTTGTGCATCATTGTTTCGGCATTCAAATAATACATCCACAAGTTCTTGGAGGTCTATCTGGATGATTGGACTATCTTCGGATTGGTTAAGCACCACGTAGCAAGCTTACGCTTGATGTTGGATACTTGCTAACGACTCCATATTGCGCTGAACCTTAAGAAGTGCACATTCCTCATTCCCTTTGGGAATCTATTGGGACATGTGGTCTGTAAACAGGGACTGATGGTGGACCTTGCGAAGATTGCAGTGATTCTAAATTTAGAAGCCCCGCGAAGTGTTAAACAGGTGCACATTGGGTACTACAGAAAGTTCATCAAAAGCTATGCCCAAATCACTGTGCCAATGGAGAAGCTATTGAAAAAGGATGTCACATTTTGCTAGAATGATGATTGCATGAAAAACCTGGATGTCCTAAAAGGGAAATTGGCATCTGCTCCAATCCTGGTCTTCCAAAAATGGGATGTGAAGTTTCATGTCCATGTTGATGCGTCGTGTATTGTGCTGGAAGCAGTGCTCACACAAGAGAGCGGAGAGGGCTTGGACCACCCTATCGCATTTGCAAGTCGTAGATTGTCAAAAGCCGAGAAGAACTATTCCACAACCGAGCGCGAGGGGTTGGTGATGGTGTATGCACTCCAAAAATACCGACAATATTTGATAGGAGGGCATTTCAAGATGTATACAGGCTATTCTGCGCTAAAGTACTTGGTCAATAAGCCTGTGTTGGGGGGGTGCATATGTAGGTGACTCTTATTGTTCCAAGAATATGACTTTGAGGTCGTGGTAAAACTTGGATGCCTGAACGCAGGACCAGATCACTTATTGTGTATTGAGATAGGCGAGGAACCTACGAGTTTAAGGGAAGGATTACCCGATGCACAGCTCTTTGATGTGTGCGTCACGGATGAACACTTCAAGTATATAATCCACTTTCTGACAACAGGGACTGTGCCAAAGGAATACTATATCCAATAGAAGAAAGAATTGGTGGTGCGCGCTGGCAAATTTTTCTGTCTTTGCGAGGCACCTATACAAAATGGGAAATGATGAGATATTGCAAAGATACGTACCTAAATTTGAACGAATTCAGCTCCTCGTAGAAGCTCATGGGGGCACTACAAGAGGACACTATGCAGGATGTGCGACCACACAAAATATTCTTCGTGCAGGGTTGTGGTGGCCAACCCTTCACCAAGATTCAAAAGCACACTATAAGGCGTGCGATACAAGTCAAAGGACCAGAAAACCATCATGGAGGGACGAGATGCCGTTGAATCCCCAAATGACACTGAAACTATTTGAGAAATGGGCAATTAACTTTGTGGGACCTATCAAACCTTAGGGAAAGACGAGTGGGCACTACATTATCACCGCGACGGAGTACCTGACACGATGGGTGGAAGTGCAGCCAGTCAAAGACTGCATGGCCACTACGGCTGCAAAGTTTTTGTTTGAAAATGTGTTGACCCGATTTGGCTGTCCGAAAATCTTAATGAGTGATCACATAACACATTTCCTAAACGAAACCATCAGCGTGCTCACAGAAAAATTTCAGGTGCATCATTAGAAAATTACACTGTATCACCCACAAGCTAATGGGATTGTAGAAGCATTCAGCAAAATACTGGAGACTACGTTGACTAAAGTGTGCAATGCACAGTGAAGCGATTGGGACTTGCATGTACCTGTAGTGCTATGGGCTTACAGAACAACATGCAAGAAACTGACGGGACAAACACCTTTCCGGTTAGTTTATTGTGTGGAAGCGGTCATGCTAATGGAATATATAGTACCTAGTCTGCACATAGTAGTGCTCACAGGGATGACGGGTCGCGAAGCTCTGGAGGAAAGGCTCACAATTGGAAGAACTTGAGGAGGAACAATTCTTGGCTAGTTTTCATCAGTAGGTACAAAAGCAGCGTGAAAATGCCTGACACGATCGCCATATTAAGTTGTGCACCTTTAAGGTAAACGACTTAATGCTGCTATATGACAGTAAGTTTGAAAAATTTCCGGGAAAATTCAAAATGCATTAGCTAGGACCATATGTGGTTAAGGAAGTCATAGATGAAGGCGCGGTCCAGCTAGTCAAACTAAATGGAGAACCCTTCCCAGGAAAATTGAATGACAGCTGCTTGAAGCCCTACACGGGTGGGCCAGCTATCTGACTATCCGACCGAAGCACAGTCTTCGCGCTCCGAGGAGCCAAACAAAGGCACGGGACTATAAACATATGAAGCAGATACCGGTATAGATGTATGGAAACAATTCAGACACAGAGGTCTCAGACTAAAGGATGCCATAGATTCAGCAAGCAGCATCTCAGTGCACTACGAATCTCAACATAGTTTGAGGACATCTGGAGGGACTTCGTGCTAAGATCATTGCACCAACCGAGTGACTCGAGGGTGAGTCACGATGATTGTGTTGGGGAACTGTTGAGCATGGACTCCTCCCATGGCATGTTTTGGGGCTCAAAGCCCAAGTTTTGACTTAATCTTGTCGTAAAGCCCTGCAAATTGTGGGCGGGGAAGTATGTTAGGGTCATAGGGTTGTCTTCCCTAGTTTGTAATGTAATGTCAGCCTACCCATGGTCTACAGACCATGGGATTGTATAAATAGAGCAAGGATCTAAGTGTAAAAGGATAAGAAGTCGAAGGGATTGAGTCGCAAGTGTAAAGTGTGTCTTGGGTTGTAGAGTAGGAGAAGGTTCTATAGCTGAGTGCGCAGAGGCCTAGTAGTCTGCAGCTGAGTGCGCGGACCCCTGCAGCTGAGTGCACAGGGTGGAGTCGAGTCTCTAACCAAAGAAGAGATTAATAAAGAAATATTTTGTTGTCAATTATGTGTATCTGTTCTTGGATTAATTCATGGTTAATGTGAATCCCAAATATATTGTTTATTTACTGTGCACACTTATATGGGTGATTTATATTGCTAAGTATATCTTAACGAATTAGGCTAAGTTAATCAACTAACAGTAGAATACTAGCAAGCACTTGGGTAATAACAGCATTCGGCCCCTGAGTAGGGCTACACGAAGGCAACATCTCAGGTTGTGAGGTATGGGTAAGTGCGCATAGCGACGGGCGCGTAGGGTCGAACCGCGGACCACTTGAACTCATCAGACATCTCCACGGTGTGGAAACCTGGTTCTAGCACCCTCCCATACTACTTCGGGTGCGTCCTCAGTTCGTGCTCCACATACTGTTGCCGAAAGGGCCAATAGTACCAGGGTTTGTTTGGCTAAATCACCTCTGAACCTAGGTCAGGCACCAACAAGCCAACAGGCATAAAGCCTCATTGGTCTATACCATAGCCCAATGTGAGTCCCAAGGCTTAGACTTCATCTGCCCCAAGTGAGGCATCTGGTCCTAGTAGTCAATGACTTCGGGCATCTCACAAGGCTAACCCACTCCCTCCACACTCACTAAGGTGTTGTTGTAGCAGCTACAACCACCCTCCAAATTTTTTCCTTAGCTTCGTTTTGAGGCCTCCCTACCAACCTTTCATAGCGGCATGTCTTGCTTTGTCAAGTACACAAGCTTCAGTGGTTTTCTTGCAGAAAGACAGCCTGTCGATCAAAACTTTATGCGTTCCCCTCATAAGTTGTTCATCTGGACTTGGTCGAGCAGCAGGTTGAGCAGCTCCTTCAATAATTTGCGCAAATCTGGAGGGAAACTAACCTTCCCTCCATAAATCGCGCAATCCTGACTAGCAGCTTGTTGGGCCCCAGAATTGCACAATTCTGTTGAATAAGCTTCACCCAGAAAATTGCACAATCCTTCTCAACTGGGCTACTCAACCCAAAATTTGTGCAAATCTAGGCATCAGTTAGCTGCTCTGCCTAGAAATTGTGCAATCCTTCCCTGCTGGGCTACTTAACCCAAAATTTGTGCAAATTTGGGTAGCAGTTAGCTTCTTTGCCCAAAAATTGCACAAATCTTCTGAGCAGCCATCCCAGCTCCCTTCTAGAAATGCCCATTTTCTCCCAATAGTTGAGCAGCCTCTTGCATGTGTAGTTGAGTTGATCGTTTCCCTCTGGGACCAAGCAAAACCAATTTTCATGCAAGGGCTACTTCTCCCAAGGCAACATGCAAAGTTATGCCTTGATTCAGGGACCTATTTTCAGCAGTTGGAGGTTACATGCAAGAATCATCCCAGAAACCTCCCGCCGAGTGTCGCTTTTCCAAGACTTGTGGCATGCACGTCACAACCTCGATCTTATCAAAACTCATCAATTGGACACTGCAAAGTTCATTCCTCACATCGACCTTGTAGCTCTGGCATCCCACATTGCATCTAGGAGTCATCGGCACATTCAACTTAGTTGTCTTGGGGCAAGCTCATTGTTCATGACTTGTATTGCATTTCTAGTGCTTTTTGTGTTTTGCTTCGTATGAATGATGTATGTTTGATTTTAGTGAGAAATTGCTTCATTTTGATACATAATAGCTTTTACTAGCACCATTTCTATTTTTTTAACATCTCACTGTTGTCACATGCATGAAACTGTTTTTCACGAACGGTCACCGATTTGGCGACTCGCCTCACCCACATGCATGTTGTTCCATTTTCTGAATTTGTCATTCATCATTTATGTGCATGATCATTCTCTTATTCTTACACTTAATATCACCATGCATTCACATTCACATTCGCTTTCAGTTTCCCGTCGGCGAGTTTGGGCGGCCTTGGCTTGGACTCTACCTCACCAAGACAACATTGTGCAATCCTAGGAGGGAAGGCTCTGTCTTCCTCTCCAGAAATGCGCATTTTTGCCCAGGAGCTATTCTCCAAGCTTGCTTTGTGCAAATATGAGGGACAATGACTGCTGGCCCAGAGAATTACACAATGCAATCACTAAGCCTGCAACCATTTCCAGCTGAGATTGTGCATTGCGCAATTCCAACAATCATCATCCAGATTGGACTATGCATTGCATAGTTCCAGCAATCACTAAGCCTCCCAGCAAACCAGACTGTGCCTTGCACAGTTTTGACACTCAGTCTCCCGACCTCCTGACAGAATTGCACAACCTTCATGATCAGTCACACAAGTATGTTGCAAGTCAGTTCTCAAGTTCATTTTGGTTTTCGAGAAACAGGTTGCTTGCCATGAGTGTTGCCATGTCTCAAGGTACCGTAGGTTTTCATCTGCCTCTCTACAACACAAGTACAATGGTTTCTGAGAGACCAGAGTTGAAGACACTGTTTAGAGCACACTTGGGGATGCAGTCAATCAAGTGTCTATGAGCTTGCCTACTCACGAAGATATCAAGTTGTTCATAGGAAAGGACATCAAGATGTGATGGAAGCAGCATCACAACAAGAAGCATGATGAACAATAGTTGAAGGCAACATATCGGATGCAACGAACACAAGAGGAACGTTGTTGACAACACAGAGGTGGAACAAAGTTGCAAGCCCAAACAGATTCACTTGTGGTGAAATCCACTTTGGAGACTCAAGCTATGAGGTGACAGCGCAACATGAAGATCACACGAAGGTAGAAAATGGAACATAGAAGGAGTTGTATGTGTTGAAGCAACAACTCAAGGAAGAACATGAGCTGCATAGACAAGCGAACGAGTTGCAGCAGGAACAAGAACAACAAGGGGTGTGACATGCACTCACGGATGAAACTGCGCTCATACAAGTTAGAGATCTATCCCAGTAGTTGGCACGGAGAAGACATGGTGAGAAGTGTTGTTGATCGCATGCAAGGGAATTCAGCAACATGCATGTCATTGTGTGCATGCATGCGATCCTACCTATTCAACACACTTACTGAGGCAAAGACAAGAAGCAAGTCCAACTGGAGCTGAACATGTAGTTGACAGTTGATGCGCATGACCACCAGCACACACTACAAGATCAACATGGACATTATGCATAAGTGTGTTACCAGTCTGACTACACCCAAGAATACCATGTGCATGTTAGCAGACGAGTTGGTTGGAAGAGCCACACCAATGCACCTAGATGCAATGGAGGTAAGAGTTTGCTTCAGCAAGATGTCACCATGGAGAGCATGCACACCATCACAGATGACCAAGCTTGGCATCAGCTCACCAACTTCACCATCACAAGCATGACAAAGAGTTTATCTCACCACAATGGTTCAAGTGTCAGTGATGTCTTGTATGGCTTGCTCAAGCCATTTTGTCTCACATGGGCACATGTGCATTGTAATGTAATGTCTGTAGAAATTCCCATTGTAGATCACCTAATAATATAATATACTAAAGCAAAATACTTGATCTACTTCTACAAACAAACTTGAGGAAGCTTATTCGATTTTGAGCTAGATCAATCGG